>JANHFX010027184.1:0-10953 GCA_027560015.1 Chloroceryle amazona
TCAGGGGTACCATCAGATCATAGGCTGACAACATCCAGCAGAGCAACAGGAGAGTCCTGACCCGTTTCCCAGAGATGCTGAACATCATCACAGGGAACATGTCGACCCCATCAGGGTCCACGTAACACCACCACGCGAGCGATGGACCAGCATGGTGACCACCCTGTTGAACCAATATAAAAAGTGTAGGGGACAGAATTGCTTTAACACACTCTGGCCGGATTTGCCTGTATCTGAACAGCAGGAGAGAAGAAACCAGCAGAGAGAACGGTAAGAGCGATGGATTAACAGATCAAGGCAGCGATATAAACCGCGAGGCTTTCCCGGTACCCGGGACACTCTCTCCCGGTTCCCGCCGCTGGAACAAGCTGCAAACCGGCGCCCCTGCCGCGGGCCAGCCCTCGCCTCATCTAGGGGCGTGACGTCAGTGCGGTAAGAACACCCCATTGGCTGGTTCGGTTGTTCATCCCGCTGTGGCCCCGCCCGGCTGCTCGGGCCAGCAGCTGCTGGTGATGATAAGGAACCCAAACCGAGCCCAGGACATCATCCTGTGTAACGGCAGCCGCGAGCTGATTGCCAGAGGATGCCAGGAAGGCCAAAAGCAAATTGTGATCAAAAAGGGATCGGACAGATCGAGATCAGAAATGATGATCTGTACAGTCATAAGGTGGTGTTTGGAGCGTCCTCAAACAAAAAGTGATGAGAAAGAGACAGGGACAGAACAGAAGGAGTTTACAATCCTCCCGAGGCCCCAGCGGGCTGACAGCTCATCTCCCTCTGTGTTATAAAGCCTTATGGATCTCCTCACTTAACTCTGCAAAAATCTCTGTTCACAAATTTTGGAGTATTTTTAGCTGAAAATTTTAGTGTCAGGAATTACACCAAGGTGACGAGCATCTCTCCCACTGGGAGCGTTGTGGAAAAGGTAGTTCAGAGGTATCTTTCATTTGAAACGGCTGTAAAAGGCTCCAAGAGCGTGTCACCGTCCTGCCCCCTACTCCCTGCAGGAGGCAGATGGGGGGTGTGTAGGGACCGGGTGGCTCCACACCGCAGCGCTCGGGCTGAGGGGTGTTTCTCTGTTGATGCAGGAAAAAAAACACCAGCCGAGGTGTAGAGGGAATAATGGAGCTGACAGAAACAGAAGCAAGTTTGAGCACAGTCGGATGATTGTGCTGGTTTGGCAGAATATTGGCGTCAGTTCTGGGCCAGGGTGTTGACCAAAGGAGGTTTGGAGTGAAGCGTAAGGCAGTGACCTCTTTTTTTTTTTTTTTTTTCACTCCTCGTGCTTAAAGAAGCAGAGTTTTGTATGCCTTCCAAAGAACCCAAATTGCAGCAGAGATACCTGATTGCAGCACCCGTTTCCCCTCCTAACTGCAATAAACTGGAAGAGATTGAATTTTCATTACCCACTCCGCCTAGAGGGATAATAAGGCATTTTACAGAAACCGGAGAGACAGGCAGGATGGCCCAGTTCTGTTTGCAGCGTGATGCGCGGTGTTCCTGCTGATTGCTGGCAGATTTAACTACTTTATTTTACGGTGTTTGAGTTTCCAGCACTGAAAAGGAGACATTTGGGATGGCACCAAAGCTGCACTGATAAATACTCCCCGGTTTGCAAGCAAGCTCTATGGCATGGTGTCCAGGCATCTTTCAAGAGGACCCTCATGACCACTGCAAATCAGCCTCAAGTCCATTTTAAAGCGTGTCAGGCAAAGTGTGCATTTGTCCTATTTTAGGTACTGTTCTGCCCCTGGATCACCCCAATTCTGCACCCCTGTTTGCAGAATGGCGGAGCAGGCCCTGGCTGGGGCTGGCGGGAGGAGAGGGGTGGTGAGGCTGGTCCCCCATCACCACGTAGGGAATTTCCACACATGCAAAATCATGTCATGAAGGTTAGGGAAAGGGAAGGGGGGCGGCTTCAAAAAGGTAACCTCTGGAAAGCAGCAGTTCAGGAACTTTGCCATGTGAGTCATTTCTGCAGACAAAAAGAGGGAAAAAGCCCCGCTGAGCTTTGTAGCCAAGACAGATCACTGTCTCTCCCTACTTCTTGGCTTTTCCATCTTTTTTTCTGGTATATAACAGGAAAGCGTGTTAGGCCCAGAGCTCAGACGTGGGAGTCTGCAAAAGAACGGCAGCTCCAAGACAGTAAGTGGAGGTGACAAGTTCCCAGCAATATTAAACATTAACACAGAATATTTTTGTTGGTATTTAACTCCAGGATGTTTCACATTACAGAGCAGAAACAGAACATCTCTCCCCCATCACCCTCACTGCTCTATTCTTCACTCCTCTGCAATGCTCAGAAGCAGGGACGCAAGATGCCAGCTCCTTCAGGGCTGAAATGGCTTTATATAAACCAGCAGAGAGGGAGAGCTTATGAAGTGGAGATGGGAGCTAATTCTGTGCTCTGCTGAGACTGGGACTTGAAGATGGGGAATACATCGTGTACAAGGTGGGCATGTGTATGTGGGGAGATATATATATGTATGTATGTATGAAGCTGATCACAGGAGAAATCCTGCTATTTGGAAATTGGGTGGTGGCAAGCAGCTGAGGGGGAGAGCTGGAATTTTAAAAGTGATCTTTTAAAAATGTTTATGTATATTTTGTTGCTGCTGGAAATGTCTGTTTGCACTTCATGGAGGTTCCTGAACTTCCCACGCTGGGGAGCAGCTGGCCCAGAGGGGTGAAATCATTTCTGCTGCAAGGGAGGAGTTCTATCAGGGAAGCAGCTGCCCCGAAGTCCCCGCTGCTCTCCATCGCTGCAACCAGAGCGAATGCAATGGCAAGAGCCACTCCCCTGCACCCACCCAGGAGCTCCTTGCGTTCACCAGTCCACGGCTGCAGGCCCGGTGCCGGACAAGCATTAAACCTGCTGTGGCTTTCAGCACCCACTCAGCATGCAGTTCCCACTGACCGATACATGTTGGGCGTACCCATCACAGTGGCGTAATTGCTGCCCTGACCAGGAGCCACTTTAGACCACAGAGAGAAGTGGTTTCTGTCAGCAGTGCCGGTGTGGGGCAAGGGTGTGGTGGCAGCACTGGGAGGTCTGGGAGCACATCCTGTATTCTCTTCCACACGCCCTCTCCTGCTGTGAGCATCCCAGGAGCCAGGGGAGGAAACATTCCCCTTATGTAACAGGAAATGTAAACAAGGGTGTATTTACCAACAGCGCTGTCTCCAAACACTCAGGCTGTGCTATTCCTCCATGAGAGGTGTCCCGGAGGACCAGTACTGCTGCTGAGCTTCTGCTGAGCTCAGTCGCTCTTGCCCGATAGCATCTGAGGAGCTGCTTCTCTCATGTTGAAAGAGAGGCAGATGCAGCTGCACATAGCCCAGCAGATCTCCACTGACAGGCCCCCAGACAGCGTGCGGGAACTCAGGATGGCCTAGGGAGAATGGCATTGCTAATGCCTTTGGCAAACCCTCCCTCACCCACTCCCCAATCCTGAAAGAAGCTACTTTCTCATCTGTCCACTAACATTTTTCCTCCAGGACCTGGCATCCACTGTCCCCAAAATCTTTGTATGAGACATAATTTGTCTGACTAGCAAGATTTGCAAGGTGCCCATTTTGGTGGCCTGTGCTCAGCTCTTTGGGGCAGGAACATGAGAGTCACTGAACCAGGGCAAGTCCCAGTTTGACAGACAAGGCTGTTTACTGTTTGACTTTGCATCACATGGTAAAATGGATGTGTCAGAGTCTGCACCACCCTTTAAGTCATCTGCTTTCTGAATGCCCACCTCCAAAAGTCAGCTCATTTCCATCTCACAGGCTTCTCTGCATGTAGGACATTGTATGGCAGAACAAAAGATCTCCAGTGTGCACATCATGAAGACCCCCATGGGTCTATGCAAGAGAAATGCTTCTTATGCCCCTGGGGAGAAGGAGGGGTGAGGGAGGGAGAAAGGACCCTGCAAGATGAGCACCTTTTCTGGAAACAAAGGACACCAGGGCCTGAATTTCCCCATCCTCTTCCCAGGCAGCTCTGCAGCTCAGGGGAGCTACCCCACCTCAGGGTGTATGTTACCGCAGTCAGGATCCACTGTCCACCACCATTCATACCCTTTCCAACTTGCCTTCTGTGGTCTTCAATTCACCTTTCCATTTACGCTGCCATAAATCAAGATCACCCCCATTATGTGCCAATGGGCACACAGGAGCATAAAGCAGCAGAAGTGAGAGGCAAATCAGAGCCAGCCACTTTATGGGGACATTATCTGATTATTTACTGTGCTGTTAAGTAATGAGCGCTATCCAGAGCAAACAGGAATGTGATGCTGGTGAGATACACTGCAATTTACTGTTAGTATTTGTACATTTTAGGAGAGCAATTTTATTATGTTTATTATTTTTTAAAGTATGTGCATTTGTGCTCACTTTTGAATACCAAAGATCATAGTTATCCTGTTTTGTTTCCCACAGATTTTGTTTGTCCTCTGGTTGCTTTTGGGGGATGAAAACTCTGTTCTGAGAGTGAACAAGTTTTTTGAGGAGCAGCAGTACAAATCCACTTCTGCCTTGAGAGAATGCTGCAGAGTCGGGGTCCCAGGTGATGCCTGTGGCACACTGGGGACTGCAGATACCTTTCCTAGCACATTTTTGTTGCAGAGCATTGGTCTGACTGTGCAGTGGCCACAGCCCAAGGTGGCCTTTGGGATATTTGGCAAAGGTGTAAGGACATAATGAGTGGGGATATACAGCTCAGGCTTCCTTCTTCCTCACACTTACCATGGCCTATAGCTCTGTGTCTTGCTGTGCTTGCAGCAGCACATCTTGGTTCACTGATGGTCAGGGACAGGATGTCCCAGTCTGTGAGAAGCAAGAACCAGTTTGTCCCCAAAGTGCTCACAGGGGGCAATATGGCAGCCCTGAATGGGTTGAGCCAGCAACCTCATTGCCTGCAGGATAGAAGCACTGTCAGGGACTGAGGAGCTGGCCCTGGGGATGGGGTCAGGGCATGGCAGAGCTGAGACTCAGGGCTTGTCCACATGGGATGCAGCCATCAATAAACAGCAGTGGTGGTTAATGCAACAGTGGTTCACATGCTAAAAGTGAATGCTAAAAGCGCATGGAGTCACCAGCAAAGGGTTGAATCACTCATCTGCTTTTAGAATTAAATGCTTTCTAAAAACACACCCTTCCTTCCCTTTTTAACCAAGCAGTTTGGGGTGCAGCCTCTGAAACATCAGCGCTGGCCCCCTGAGACCTTAACCACAGAGCCACTGGGCATTCATCTCCTGGGTGCCTCTGCCACTGCCCAGCTATGTGCTGGGCTGGGCAGAGGGGCTGGTTTTGGTTAAACATTAATCCAGATAACTGCAATGATTAGTTTCCAGCTGCATCAGCCCCCTGTGTAGAAGAAGTGACACTGGCTCTTTCAGAGCCTGGAGAAGACCTGAGCTGCTACTCACCCCTCTCCATGCTCCCCAGGTGCCTGCACCTTGGCAAGTGAAATCATATCATGGTTTGTGTTGGAAAGGATCTTTCAAGGTCGTCTAGTCCAACCCCCCTGCAGTGAGGAGGGGCATCTGCAACTACAGCAGGTTGCTCAGAGCCCTGTCCAGCCTGACTATGAATGTTTTCAGGGATGGGGCATCAACCACCTCTCCAGAGAACAGGATTCATTGTCTCACCAGCCTCATTATAAAACACTTCTTCCTTCTTTCTAGGCTAAATCTCCCTCTTTTAGATTAAAACCATCACCCCTTGTCCTGTCCCAACCAGTCCTGCTAAAGAGTGTGTCCCCATCTTACGGGAAATGTCTTCCTTTGGGTGCTCGCACTCCCTGAGAGTGACTCTTGCCAAAAGCACAAAGTCAAATCCTATTCACTGCCTTCCTGCATGTTTGTCTACAGAGGGGCTCATTGGCAGCCCAGCATTTGTCCCTTGAAAACAAGGGGGAAGAAATGATGGCTCAAGCCACTATGTTGCCACTCACGCTGCCTCCTCAGACTCACTGCATGAAGCTAACTGGGTCATTCTCTTTCGGTAGCAAGGTTGTTTTTCTTCCCCGTCAAGTAAAACTGGCTTTTATGTAAATAATTTTTGGACCAGCTGCACTGAACTAATTATCTGGGTCATTCAAATTTCTGCTTCTGGAAGTAATTATGGCCTTTGGGAGTATACTGTATAATACTGATTTATGATTGGAGACTGAGAGTCTTCCTTATCTGCATGAATAGTATAAAGCAAAGTTAGCAAATCTTCCTTACGTCCTCAGGGCCGCAGAACGCTCCTCTCCTGTGCACAGAACTCCCGTTCGGGCTAATAAGCAACTCCCCCCCTTCTTGGGCACATACTGAGGGCTCTCAGGCTGCCTATACACCAGCAGGCTCTGCTCTGCCGATCAGGACAGAGCTCCAGCAGCCTTATTGACTTATTTTTCTTCTGCCTGAAGCTTTATACCAAATTAGCTCTTAACTGGGGCAAAAAACAAGGAGGAAACTTTGTAGAGAGGGTAGGCATACATGAGGCCATGAACAGTTGTGCCCACCAACATCCGTGGAGGAAGGAATGAGGCTGCACAAAGACACAGATGCCCTAGGTTTTGTTTGCAAGAGGCTCTGAGATTGCAGGTTTGTAAGCATTATAATAAAATTAGATGATAACACGACCATTATCATAGAATTATGGAATCACAGAATGGTTTAGGTTGGAAGGGACCGTTAAAGGCCATCTAGTCCAACCCCCATGCAGTGAGCAGGGACATCTGCAACCAGAGCAGGTTGCTCAGAGCCTCAGCCAACCTCACCTGGAATTGGTCCAGGGATAGGGCATCAACCACCTCTCTGGACAACCTGGACCAGGGTCTCACCACCCTCACTGTAAAAAGTATCTTATCTCCAGTCTAAATCCCCCCTCTTTCAGTTTAAAACCATCACCCCTTGTCCTGTCACAAGGGGTAGGACAGCTGTGGGGCTGCTCTCAGCTTGGCATAGCAAGGAGCATGGAGCTGGTGTAGAGCCAACAATTTTCTGATCCCATGCTGAGGAGTGATCATTTAGCTCTGAGCATCAGGCTTTTGCTAAGAACAGGGACCACAATCTCTATGCTAAAACAAAACTATGTACACCAGAGCTGGAGAGGACATCAGCCTAGAGACACAGTCAAAAAACCCCCAGTAATTAAGATCCGGTATAAGATGATCTGAATAACAGTTTTCAATTAAATCTTTCTCTGGTGGGCCATGGTTAAAGAAGAGGATGAAAAAAAAAAAAGTAGATTTGCCAGTTGGAAAGTTACACTTTGTACTTACTGAGGGAAGTTTCCTAAATTGTTCGGTCCTGAAAAATTAACCACCCCAAAAAATAAAAAAAAAATCCAACATCCCCCTGGATCATTTGGGAAGCAGCATTTGTATTTTCTCTGTCAAAGCTATTTTTAATTTAGAACTTTTCCTTTAACTAACCAAGTTTTAAAACACTTGACAATGTTTTCAACAAAGCTGAAACTACCATATCAAGTAAGGAAAAACCCCACCTGATCCAGACTGAAGAGATAGAATTTCAGGATTTCACCAGTGTCATGGTTTAACTTCTGACATCGACTAAAGACCTGCAGCTGCTTGCCCACCACTTCGCCACCATGAGGGGATGGGAAGGAGAATCAGGAGGAAGGAAAAGGTGAGATCTCACGGGCTGAGATACAGACAATTTAATATAACAACACCAAGAGGAAGAAAAAAAAAAAGAAAAAACACACCAAAACAGTAACACCAATACAATAGATAAAGTCAGTGATAGAAACTGTGAGGCTTTACCAGTACTTGGGGTGCTGCTTTCCCTGCTCCAGCTGCTGAAGCTGAAACAAGTTGAAAACTGGTGCCTCTAGCCCAGCCCTGCCCTTATATAGGGGCATGATGTCAGTGTGGTATAGAACAGCCCACTGGCTGGCTCAGTTGTTTATCCTGGCTCTGGCCCCTCCCAGCTGCTTGGGTCAGCAGCTGCTGGTGATAACAAACCCAAGTCCAACCCAGGACAACCAGAAAGTGATGAATATTTTTTTCTTTTTCAGCATGATTGAAACCAACACTTCTCTTCCTTTCTCCTGACTTTTGGGCCAGGCAGGAATCCAAAACCTCATTTGCATTGGTGTAGAAAACATCATTAGTCATCAACATGGTTAGGTGGGGAATAGCTGGAAAGTTAGGTGCTCCAGATACTAGTCCTGATCTTATTTAACATTCTCACTGATGATCTGAGAGCACACATGCACCCTACATTAATTGTATTTGTTGATTCCACTCCAATTCAGAGGGATTATGAACCCCGGTAGGGAGAATGGGAAGTAGAATAAATGGACAGAAAATTAATATCCTTTCAAAATGATCCAATTAAGGATGTTTGTTTAGAAAAATACTAGTTAATAGATCTGGGGAAAATAGCCCAAAATGTTCACCAAAGGGAAATACTTGGCAATGGTGTTCAGAAAAGTACTGAGTACTCGGTGGCCACAAACTGGGAAGGAGCCTGGAGTACAATGCAAAGGTAAAATGTTATTCTCCCATTTGGGCTGAACAGTTACTACAAATGACTTCAAAAAGAAGACAGACAAACTCATGGGGAAAATGTCCATCAGAGGCTTTCACACTGAAAGCTTGTGACACGAGTGCCAGCTCAGGAGGTGTCTACAGCCTGCCAGATGCCACCAGGGAAAGGTCTTATTTCTTTACTTACCCTTTTTATGTGCTTCCTTAATTCATCTGCTGCTAGCCATCGTTAGGGACACCACCATAAGACCCATTGAGTTTAGTCCAATATGACTGCACATATTTCCCTGGGGACACTCTTTTTCTTGCAAGCTGAACATCCCTTCATAATAGGGGATCAGCAAAATGATGCTCGGCTGGGCAGTCCAACACAAGAGAGGAACAGCACCAGAGATGAGTGGAAGCACATGAATAAAGCAATCTGTGGCTAACAGCACAGCAAGTTACAGAAGAAAATTCCTTACCCTGGGAGCTGCCAGGGCTGCAGAAAGAAACCCTGTGCCTATGTCTCCAGACTGTTTGTGGAATCATATAAAAGTGTAAAGGATATTTTGTTGACTGCTATATGGAAAAAGCATCTCCAGCTATAGCAGATAACTGGCAACTGTGTCTAGCAGGTCTTCTCCATATTTAACCTCTCCACTGTTGTCTTCTACCTTTGATCTTGCTAGAGATCAATGTGCTCCCCTAATCAATGAAGAGCAGTGCATATAGATTGAAGGCAGCTCTGTGAGATTCTTTGAAGTTCCCAAAAGTCAACTAAAACATCATAAAAACTTTTCCAAGAGTATTTATTGGTTCATCATTTATAACGAGCCTAGTACAGAAAGTCAAAGACACAGATCATAACAGCTGCCAATAGATGTGTCTGGAACACTAGTGTAAGTCCTGCAGTAGGGCAGGAGTCAATATTTATTACGGATACATAAATGACAGCTGAGAACAAGGATCTACTTTACAGTGGGCATGAGAGGAGTGCTTGCTCCCCTTTTCTTAGTTTTCATGCCTCCAGGACTACTTGATCAGCTTTAAACATGAGGGCTCTTGCCTCACTTTTTATTTTTTAAAATCTTAGCTACTTCAAACTATTCTTCTCTTCCCTTCTCTGGCATATAAAGTGAACCCAAATCAGTTGCTCTGATTTTTCCCCTGAGCTCTAACTTACTGAATATCCCACCATACCTCTGATGGCCACCCCTCTATTTCCCTCGCAAGAGCTGGCTGCAGTGCCACCATTAGCACTGCCTGACAGGAAATGCTGTAAAAGAGGTCCCTAAAACAGGGCCAATATCTCCACTCAGTGGCAGGGTAGATGGCCCCCCAGGCAACTGGCTACACGGCCAGGGGTGGCAGCGGGCACTGAAGTCCTCTCCAGGGCATAGCCATGTCTGCCATCCTCCCAGTGGGGCCAAGGTTTGCTGGGACAACCTATTCCTCAAAGCAGGTAAACAGGAATAAAGAAGAAAATGAAAATACCAAAAGTATGGGAATATGTCCTTAGCCTGAATGCTCACACTGGTTTTTGAACCAACCCAGTTGATCTGGCACTGGGATTTTCTTTTATAGCTGGAGTCTAACCAGTGCCAGTACTCCTGGGATGCCCTTTGATGCCCAGCCCACTACAGCTAGGTAGGTTTCAAGCCAATGTGGTACAAAGCCCACATGTAGGGCACCTGCAAATGCTTGAGAAGGCACATCACTTAGAAAGCAGTTTGATGGGAACAGAGGGGGGCTGCAGCATGCACCACTGGTGACACTGGGCCAAGAGCGCCTGGTTTACATATCACAGGCCTTGTGTGCCAGTCCCTCCTCCTGTGTTTGTCCCTCTCCGATAAACTGAGAGTGGGCAATGTCCTGGCAAATGTAGGCAGCCCTGTCTGACTAGGAACCTTCTGTGAGAGCCAAACTCAGAGGAATTTGCTCTTCAAAGGAGGAGTGCACGACAGTTTGATCAGCAGTGTCTGCAGCCCTGCAGCTTCTGCCTGCCCTCCCGCCAGCATCACTGCCCCAAAACCATTGGCACCAGTCCCACCAGCGCTCTCATTCTCAGCTTGGTGTCTTAGCACAAACTCACCCTCCTTGGTAGCCTGCACTTGCAATTCACCCTGGGCAGCTGTAACGCAAGTGCAGGAGCTGACGTGCAGATGCTGTTGTGGGGTTGATACATCCTTGCAGAGGGGTGGGATCATCTCACCCCCCCTGCAGCACGATCTGCTAAAGCCCATCCACCAGAAATCTGCGATGCTCCTCTTCAGGCGAATCCTCCTGTCTTTTTCCACTGCAGACTCTGCACTGCATGTGCAAAACTTCCACTCCTAGAGAGAGAGGCTCCCAGCATGGGAAGTGTGCCAGAGATCTGCGAGGAGGAGAGGAGAGGAGAGGAGGGGAGAGGAGAGGAGAGGAGAGGAGAGGAGAGGAGAGGAGAGGAGAGTAGACGAGAGGAGTGGTCTCGTGAAGTG
>JANHFX010027184.1:20148-53137 GCA_027560015.1 Chloroceryle amazona
AAGGAAGGAAGGAAGGAAGGAAGGAAGGAAGGAAGGAAGGAAGGAAGGAAGGAACCAACCCGTTTTATTATTGGATCTCACACCCTTGAGTCTCTGTTTACTTTGTACCTGCTCACTCATACATCATTTGTCTGAATCTGTATTATGGCCAAGCCACTATAAGCCCTTGCTTTCTGCTGGAGGTTTTGTTCCAGTCTCCCACTTATCTTCCTCACTCTGTCCATCCCTGCTGTCACAAGGTCCTCCTTTGACCCTGTCCTATAATCACTGGACTTTAAACAAACTGAATCTTCTCACTTACTTGGCAGAAACCTTGTTTTGCTGGGCTGCTGAATGAAACTGGTGCAGAGCTAGTCCAGACAGGCAGGGCAGAGAGATAGGGAGGGAGCAGATGCTTGCAGCAAGGAAGGGGGAAAGCACTGGAGGACAAAGTTTTCTTGTTTGACGTTAGTGACCTGCTATAGTAGTTCCCACTCTTTCGTACAACATACTCACCAGCTGATATCTTGGAACATTGTTGTTTTCCATGACCTCAGGAGGCACCTCCATTTGAAACTTCAGCCTAGAATAAAGCTGAAATAAAGGGAAAAAAAGTCTTCAGTGAAAGGGCTGTCAAGACCTGGCCCAGGCTGCCCAGGGCAGGGGTGAAGTCCCCATCCCTGGAGGGGTTTCAGAGACACAGAGATATGGTGCTGAGGGACATAGTTTAGTGGTAAACTGGCAGTGCTGGGTTAAAGGTTGGACTTGATGTTATTAAAGGTCTCTTCCAACCAGAACAATTCTATGGTGTCTGTCTCTGCTCTCTCTTTCCTCCAACTTTCTGAAATTGGAACGTTATTAAAAAAAACAGGTGATGCAGAAGGAGGCGGAGCGGCCCTGCGAACATGGTGTCAGGCAGAACAAAATAAATGCCTGAGGTGCTTCCAAGAGACTTTGAAAGAAACTGGAGCACACACGTTCCTCTTCTCCCTCTGTATTTGTCACGTCTCTGTAACTCAGTGGACATTTTCCCGGCTGCTCAGCAGGGCTGACAGCATGGCGTTGGGATGGGGCCGTGTCCTAAATAGAAACTCCGCATGTTCGGAAAGTTCCCTTGCTCTAATTGGAACCAACTTGCGGAGGTGAAGAAAAGCTGCAAAATTGTTTTAAGTTACGAGCAATTATAACAACCCTCACGGTGCCAGTGACACTAAGAGGATTTGTACTGGATTATACCTAACGTTAACATGATCTAATGCCGCATGAATATCGCCGCCTGCAGCAGGCCCAGCTCTCAGAGTCAGGCTCCTTGTTCTTCAAAGTCATCCGGGGTTTGGGGAACGAAGCCGCGCAGGGAGAGTTTTGGCACAATGTCACGTTTCACTGAAACATTGCAAATGGGCAGTACTATAGTAAGAGCAAAGGGCAGAATGGATTTTAACGGGAGCAGCCAGCCTCTTGCTATTCGGCACTCACCATAAGGTGATGCGACAGAGCCAGGACAGCCACGGTGCCAGGACACACCGGGTGACCAAATTGTGAAGCCTTCTCCTATCTCCAGGCTGTATCGGACTGTCTGAGGTGGATTTAAAAAGGGGTTTTAAATAATCCTTCCTGTTTTAATGGCATGGAGAAACTTCTGCTGGTGTGGGCAGAGGAAAAAGGGAATTAACTGGGTTAATGCCCTCCTGTGTATAGATTTCAGCAACGTGTCAGTCAGAGTGGGCTGGTAGGTCTTTATGGGATTGTGATCATGACAAGCGTGGTGTGTAGAAAAGAGGGGAGAAAGGGACAATGTGGGAACTGTGTCTGCAGGCTGGGGGCTTGGAGAATACCTACCCTGCTACCAACATTATAGGGCTTGCAGGGAGTTGTTTAACATCTCTGTAGATCAGACAAGCAGAATTAAAGCACTAACATTTTGCTTCGTGTGAGGTACTCAAACCCTAAAGCAATTGGGGAGGGCAAAGATGGAAGATGGATAGAAAGGAAGGCACTGAATGTAAAGAGGCCTTGAAGGTTTTCCTTCTCGTCTTGGATTTTACTAGTGAAACCAGCAGAGCCAGCAAAAGTTCTCTGGGGACTTAAGCTTCAGGTACAGCTGAAGGTCGCAGAGCACAGACTGCACTTGGGAACTACCCAAGCTTTGCTTGGGAGCAGCTAGGGAGCACCTAATCAAATGGATGCAACATTTTTTTCTCAGCCTGGACTTCGTGCATGATGGAGGGAATTAATGGGGGTGAAGACGGCTTTAGATCCAAAATGGGAAGCCCCTCCCTGGCAGTGCTAGCGAGCTCTGCAGCACTGAGCTCTGCAGTAGAGGTGAGGAATGAAGCTGAGAGGTCTAAATCACACGGCTGTATATACTGCCTTAGAATTTGGCCCTGACAGGAGAGTGGCTTGGCCATGCTGCTTACTAGTAGCATAATTTGACTGATGAAGGGAAGAATTTCATACCAGGCCCTTAGGAGATTTTATACCACTAATATATTTATTTTGAAGAGAAATGTCAAAGAGAAGCATATGTAAGCAATGCTGAACTATAATTCATCCCACTGAAATCCTTCCAGGGCATAAGCTCAGACCTCTAAACAGGACATGACAAATATTGGACCACTAAGGTAAAGGAGGGCGACTCACATTGTTGGTTCCCGGTTCTCCTCCAGCCCACCACACTACAAGCCCCATGCACCGTATTAATCCCAGTTAAGCACTCTTACAAAATTTTGGTTTGTTATGCCTAAGTGCCAAAATCCATGAGCTAAAATAAGCAGAAGAATGAACTTAGCTGGAAAAGGAATGCATTAGAGAAGGAGAAACAACATAAATCATAAGGAAAGTTGGATATTTGGACATTTGAATCCTCCAGTTGTGAAGAAGAACAATATATTATTTTTTTAAATAGGAACTGAGATGGGGTCTTTCTAGAAGAACACCAGCAAATATGGGGGACCGTGTAACATTGTGAGAACCAGCATTATTTTGTTATATGACACAGAAAAGGTTAACAAAGAACTGTAGGCAATTCTACACTTCTCATGCCTTTATAAAACAAACAACCAAACAACCAAACCCAGTCTGAAATATGTGCAGACCTCCCAGGAAGCAGGAAAAGAACCACTCTTGTGAAGAGACAAAGGGAGGGGAGTTGTGGAGCTGAAGAAACTGTGGGAGATGGAATATGTTGGAAGATGTGCCCTTGGCAGTGTAGGGATGAATCTGACCCACTGTGAAGTTTCTCAGAACTAGTGCTAATATTCTGGGCTTGCAGCATTTAGGCAGCAATTATCACCTATAAAATAGGTGATAATGTAGATTTTCACATTCAGAGGGCAGCTTCTGAGCTGGTAGAAATGGGTGTCCCTCTGTGGACTCCACTAGAGCTGAAAATACTCCCCAGAAATTTTAAGATACCAATTAAAATAAATAAAAGAGAGAGAGGGGGGAAAGAACAAACAACGATTCCTTAACTTTATCAGGAAATGCAAGTTTGGAGGTGTCTGAAGTTCCACCCGATGAATGACTGAGCTATGGGAGGCCAGTATCACGCAGCATCACACACTGGTATCTTATAATAATTGCAAGGGGAGTGTTTCTGGAAAGGAACTAATAGAAAATTACAGTGACCTGGCAGAATACAGCAGCTTGTTTTCAGCCTGTGGCCCTTCCATCTTGTCAGGATACTGTTCTCCTTCATTTTGTAAAATACTCAAATTGGTACACTACAGCTTTTTAAAACGGGATCCTAACAAGAACAATGTCTGAGGGAAACAAACAAATAAATACATAAATAAACATGCACACCAATTTGTGATTTTAAAGTATCTGGGAAATTTTTGTAAAGGTGCGTAGAGCTGCCAGGTCAAAGTGCCACCTTCCTGTAACTATAGCAGAGCATGTATTTCCTCAGGAACGCACTGGCTGTTGGTTGAACCCCATAGCAAAGAATCAATAAAGTCAAGGCAATTTCCTTAACATGCCATCTGGAAGAGATTATGGAAGGGAGGTGGGAGAAAGGTTTTCCTTAGTGGCTAAGGCTTTGCTAAAGTTCAAATGAGGCAATATATAGTAAAATAAATTCAATCTGTATTTTATCTTCTTTCAATTTTAGTGGAGACTAAATGAAATGGAACTGTGTTGATTCTACCCAGTTCAATATATCTTCTCTTTCTAATAACCAAGGTCATTTTTACCTTCATGGAAAAAGGAGCCTTATATAAAACACTCAGCCAGACCGAACACATATTTGTGCTTTTTCAAAAGCCAGGTAGGTGACTGATACATTATGTAATTCATTTCATGGCACACTGCTGAATGTTTTTTTATAGATAGTGTTTAACCTTGCCAATTTTGCTCTGAGATAATCACTCCTTTGAGGATAAAAATCTCACATTTAACGTTAGAAGGAAAAAAAGAACCCCCCACGTGCCAAAATCTACAGTACACAACAAATAACAGGGAAGTTACTTAGCCAGAGAGATAATGATTAGAGCAGTTTTCACTGCTGACTCTGTGATTAGACAGTGGTTGTTATAATATTAATCAGAAATAAAGTGATAACTGCTTAGACTACATTTTGATACAGCCAGTGAGCAATGACAAAATGCTTCGACATCTTACAATAATATATTTCTGCTCTGACTAATGGTAGTGGCAAATAGATTCATAAAAATCCCCTATATTTAGCACAGGTTCTATTCTCAGAGCACAGGAGCTTTGCTTGTAGTTCTCTAGAGTGGATGATCAGGATTATTAATAGCGCCAGCGTCGTGTGGAAGGGATGCAAACCCTGGAAGACACCCCAGAAGCCCCCAAGGGAAGGCATCAACGGTGAAAGTCTGCAGGGTCAACACAGTGCCCATTTGCTCTGTGAGCTCTGATGTTCCCCCGGAGACTGCTTTGGAGAGAGGAACAGTGCAGAAGGTCAATGCAAAGTGAAATATTACCTGGAAGGAGAAAAAAGTATGTATAAGCCCAGATTCATCCTACCATGCTATAGGCACATAGTCCAGGTCGCTATGTTTGGAGTGCTGACAGCACTTGGTTCCCATTATACTCAGTATAGGCACCTCCTGAGGGCAACTCAGCCCACCTATGATGTGACGCACCCTCGGGAGACCCAGTGCTTCAACCCAGCTGCTGGAAACCAAGCCCCTGACATGCCACGAGGTGAATCCTGGTCTTGACATATGAGGATGGGACAACTGCCTCTGACTGAGAGTCTGCAGCCAGGAAAGAACCAAACATAAATCAAATGCTCATCTCAATTACCAAAATGAAATATTTCATTAACTTTTAAAGCTGCATTGCTCTTGCCTCCACCCTTCCCTTTCAGGCACATGCTTGGGATCGCTACTGGGAGCACCACTCATTAGGTAAGGCCATGTCCTCACAGCATTTCCAGTTCAACTAGAAACAACAGTACTGGGGTTCCTGGAGGAGCTTGACTCTTACATGAGTTTTGTCCTATAGGATTTTGCAGGCTATAATTGATTCTGGAAAGCACTCAGCCAGGACAATACTTGGGGGGCTTGCTTTAGAGAGTCAGAGGCATTTTAACCCACTTGCTCAGCTGAGATTTCTCACTACCATGACTGCCAGCTGGGGCCAGAGGTGACAAGATGCAATGGGGGAGTGTAAAAGCATCATATGCCTTAAAGCATGCTTTAAATAAGCCCTGTTTTAGGGACATAATGTACAGCATGAGGCTTTATGCATAGGGGAAAATTGTCCTTTGACAGCAGAAGCGATATTCAGAAATTACTGTGGGGACTGCATTTTAGTTTTTATTCATTTACACTTTTTCCCCCCTATCAAAACTCCATCTCACACCCATTTAAAAGTGTCAACTTACTTTCAAAAATACATCGCAAATGCTAGCCCCCAAAAGACAAGCCTTGTCTTAAGACATCACTTTATAGCATCCATAAGATCTGTGGCAAAATGGATCTTTGTCTATGGAACATTTTTTTTATATTTTATGAAATTATATCTTTTTTTTTTTTTCCTAGGTCTAATATATTTGACATCAGTTTCATTGTAAAAGTAGATTTTAAGAGCACTCACTCTTCTAAGTATGCTTCATTTTGCTACTACACAAATCAGAAGCGTAGGCTATTTTGCTTAAGTTGACTAACCCAAAGAGCAAAGACATGACTTCCTCTGGAATAGAGTAAATAATTAGACCTTGATCTGATGAAGGTACGTAACAGCAGGCTCATTTTTAACTCCACGAGTGCAGCCATTGAATTCAAAGGCATTGTTCAGATTTTTAAGTTGAGTGCATATTAAAGTGCCTCGCTGATAGGAGCATCCTAACCCTTAAAATGTGCAATTGGTTTTGGTGGGGTCACTGGCACAGGGTCATGTCAGGTGGGAGAGGGCAGCAGGACTGCAACCACAGCTTGTTGAAACCATAGGAAGCTATATTTTTACCACCTGGACACCAGGATGCCTTCCAGAGCCACAGAGGCTGTGGATTAGGTTTGGGATTTTGCTGTCATTTTTCCCCCCTTCTAATTCCAGTTAATCCATCTCTTCCCTCATCTTCCATCTGTTCCATGGGAACACTACCTCAGCCATATGAAATGGGGAATACTCATCCTAACGCCCATAAAATGCCTGGAAAACACAGAATCATGGAATGGTTTGGGTTGGCAGGGACCTTAAAGATCACCTAGTTTCAAACCTCCTGTCACAGGCAGGGACATCTCCCACTAGACCAGGCTGCTCAGAGCCCTATCCAACCTGATCTTGAACTCACACAGTGATGGAGCGTCCACAACTTCCCTGGGCAACCCGTTTCAGTGTCTCACCACCCTCATAATGAAGAACTTCTTCCTAACTTCTAATCTACCCTCTTCCACTTTGAAGCCCTTAGCCCTCATCCTACCACTTACATGACCAGGGAACAATCATCAAGTAAACTGCCAAGATCTGCAATTCCTCACTCCTCTGCCTAATCACTAAAGGAGGACAATTAAGACCACCAGCACAGCCTTAGCTGAGCAAAGATGATTTATCAGCTTGATTTGATACTTTTACAGACAGCTGACATACTGTTTCCTTCTCTTCCCCCTTCCTGGTGCACAGGACTTCTGCTTTTCCTTGCTGCTGGGCTGGGTTTCATCTCATGTGGGAAAGAATTGGTGCTCAAGGACCTGATCTTATCCAGAAGAGCTCACTTTTCCTCAGAGCAGACCCATATACCTTTTTTTCTTCCTAACAGATGTAATACCAGAAAAACAGACTAGTGAAACAGAGCTTGCTCCATAAAGGTGAACTGAAATGCTTCTCTACCATGCAGAAAAAACAAAGTCTGCTTCTTTGAAGCACATCCTCTGTAGGGTGCACATTTGGTGCAGCCACAGCATCATCATTCTTGGAAATGCAACGAGCTGGATGAGGGGGAGATTTACAGGTGCAATTTTTCAGAGCAACAGTAGCTCAGAATTACTGAGCTTCCCCTCTCAGGGCAATGTGAGAGGCCACTCTAAGTCTGATGCAATTTAAACTGCTCCATAGATCATGCTGGACACCCTCTAATATGTATCATTATGGCCTTAGTGAACCTGATAGATGTTAGCTGGGGAGGAGAGGAGGACAAGGTGTACTCTACTGCATACACCATGTCACTGCACCATGTCCTCAGCTGATGCATATCAGCAGAGCTCTGGTGCAGGTAATAGGTTTCATGCCAGTTCTCACCATTCGAGGATCTGGACAATCATGTTTGTTACAGTGGCTGAGAAGGTTTAGTCTTTTGGTTTAAATTTTCTGCTCTGTTGTATGACTGCAAGCAAGCGTCCCGTGACTCAGGCTCTCTTTGTTGCATGGGGACCTACCAAGAAGGTCTCATCATACGTGTCAAGCACAAGTTTTGCCCTGTGTTTCCTAATGCACTTCTGAACTAACACAGCTGACCCAGGCAAAACACAGGTACCAAACCCAAACCCAGCATGGCCCCCGAAGAGGCTGCACTTTCTTTCTGCTCCTTCTGTTTCTGAAGTTTTAAACGTACTTTGTAAAAATTTTGGAATCCTCAGAATAAAACGATCTCCTACTCTTTGGCTTCCCTGAGATGCCTTGACTGGATCGGCCTCAGGTAGTTGGGCAAGCCAGTTTCTCCCAGCTGTAGAAATAACTATTTTTTGTGGTGCCTGCAAGTTTGGAGATCATCATCTCCATTTGGGTATTTATGACTGTAATAGTTACAGAGCTTGCACAAGGAGATACATTTTTTAATGATGTTTACACTCATTTCAGCAATCATAGTTATATATAGCTACAGATTTGAAAGTCCCAAATAAACAGGTTACAGCTCACACAAGAAGTAAAATGAAATGAAAATATGAACTAGAATCAAATGCATCATCTGAAGACTTAGCCCTTAACAAATACCAGGCATGTTTGGCACATCTGATAGGTATGTGTACATTTTAAAGGCATGTATTTGTGTATAGGAATGTAAATGTGAGCTCAGCATAGCATAGCAAGGCACAGTACAGCACAAAATCATTGAATTGTTTTGGCTGGAAGAGACTTAAGATCACCGAGTCCAACTGTTAACCCAGCACTGCCAGGTCACCACTAAACCACGTCCCTCAGCACCACATCTCCACGGCTTTGAAACCCCTTCAGGGATGGGGACTCCACCACTGCCCTGAGCAGCCTGGGCCAGGCCTGGATAACCCTTGCAGGGAAGAAATTGTTCCTCATGTTCAACCTAAGCCTCCCCTGGCACAACTTGAAGTTGTTTCCTCTCATCCTTTCACTTGTTCCTTGGGAGAAAATGCCAACCCCACCTGGCTCCAACCTCCTTTCGGGGAGTTTTTGAGAGCAAGAAAGTTTCCCCTGAGCCTCCTTTTCTCCAGGATGAAGAACCCCAGCTCCCTCAGGCACTCCTCACAAGTTTGCTCAAGTTTGTTCCCTAGCTTCATTGCCCTTCTCTGGACATGCTCCAGGCTCTCAATGTTCTTCCTGGCGTGAGGGGCCCAAAACTGAACCCACTATCTAAGGTATGGCCTCACCAGTGGTAAGTACAGAGGTACAATCACTTCCCTAGCCCTGCATAGCACAGCATGGTTCCAAGCCATGGATACTGCTCCTTGCAGAGCCTCCTACCCCACTTCCTTCCCTCTTCCCTTGCCAGCAATAACAGCCAGCACCTCCCTTCCTGCATCTAAAAACTATTTTTGCAGCCATACTGAGCTGGACTTATTGCAAATATTCCCAGGGACACAAAGTTTTCCCTCAGCTGTTCCCTGATAAGAGGCATTACAACTTCTTACCCCTCAATGCCAGAGACTTCATGCAGGCAGTAGAGACCACTGCCCTCACAGCATGGCTGCAGGTGCTGATTCTCAAATATAGTCTGTGGTATCTACCCACACATCCTCCTTCTCCACAAGGTTGGTTGCTCACACTGCCTGGAAACCAAATCCTCAGGCCTTTCCTCTTCCCCCTACAAGTGTGGCATGCATCACTGCAGTACAAATAAGTTCAGTGAGAGCCCAGTAGCAGCTGGATCCTGAAAACATGATTTACAGTACCTGCTCTGGAGGTTGTTTTTTCACCACTTAGCAGCTCCACCTGTAGGCTGGGTGGTGTCCAGGCCTGGTGGGAAAACACAGATCCTGATCCTGATGCTGATGTTGATGTGGCTGCTTATGCTGAAGCAGGAGCCAAGCTTGGCAGAGAAGCCAGGCCCAGCTGAAAGCCATCAAATGGCATGAAAATGAACCTCAAGAGTTGCAAGTGGGATTGCATATTCTAGAACCAATTCCTTTTGCTTTATTCAAGCAAGAAGACCCATTAAAATAAAAAGAACAGGCTGTGTGTGCACATGCGTTTTCCTTTTTTGATCAACCATCTCTCTGCTGATGTGCCTGGTTAGAGTGTTTGAAATCCCTATAAATGTTAGATGTCCATGATAAAAGACAGTGCCCTTATTTGGCCCGTGGCCATTTTCCATGTTTGTTTGCTTATTTATTTCAGTTAAGTGCAACACACCAGTTGATGCGTAACACCCGTGTGCCGCAATACGGCTCCAGGTTGCCGTGGCAACGGGTGGAAAGGGTTTTGAAGAGCCAGAGAGGCCCATGCTAATGAAAACAAGCATTCAGGGGGCCTCTTCTCCAGGTGGGTGAGAATAGGCTCCCCGCTGGGCTCCCTCACCCAGCCAGCTTTCAAATAGTCTGCTGCTTTAAACAAAAACTACAAAAAACAACAACAACAAAGCCCACCACCCAGCCCCCTCTGCTTTTTTTAATCCATGCTAAAATGCAACTACTGATTAAAAGTTCTGAGACAGTTCTTTGAAGCCTTTCATTAATAGGTTTCCTTTATGAATTCAAATTAGATGGTCAATGCATTTTTCTTCAAAAAAAAGAGAAAAAAAGAAAGAGAGCTATTATGGAAATGTTTGTTGTTGTTGCCGCTGTTGGCTTTTACATGTTTAATCTCCCACACGTGCATCTGTGCCAGATGGGAGATAATCTTCCTACGCTGCCTTCACCAGGTTGATGCTGGTCTCCTGACTGCTGTAGGCTGTGGTTGTCATTAGGACATGGTGGAAGCCATGGGTTTTGTCATGGGATCTGTGGGATAAGGCTGACCCTGCCTTGGCTTGGCACCCACAGTTCCCACTGAAAGTCTCAGGTGAGGGTGGGGAGAGGGTGAGTTATTCACAGAGGTCTTGCAAGAGTGAGGCTGTGATACTGAATACACGGGGAGATATCCCCACTTTAGGAACTGGGTCTTCTGGAAGGAGATATGGGCACCTGTGCTCAGGAAACAGAAGAGTCATGAGGAATATCTGACCCTGTTCAATTGTCTTTTTTTGAAACACGAGGAAAAGGTTGATGAATGACACTAGATGCTGAGCAGGAATATAGCCACCAACTTCAGCAAGATTCACGTGTCCCACTTCCCTTACAGCTGTCCAGCAACTGCTGTGTATTCCCAAGGGCTCAATGAGGTGATGCCCATGGGATGTGCAGAGAGATAAGCATGTAAATACGATGATGACACAAGAGGGGAAATATCCAATGAAGTCCTGAACATATGCTGAAGGTTCTTCTAGTCTGGTGATGGTGGATAAGGGGATGGGGAACTTCTGGACATCAAGACCAGCAGAAGGGCACTGTATGATAACCCAAGGCAATAGATTTTTGTTCCTATTTCTATTTCCATGTAAGGTTTTCTTGCGCAGGACAGAAAATGCTCTGCTGTGGACACTGCTAACCCACACTTTTTAAGACACAGTCTTCAAAGTCTGTATTTGTGGAACAAAAGTATAGGAAAGAGGGAAGTGGCAGCTTGAGTGAAGCAGACCTCTGCAATGATGATCATGCAGCAAGGGACACAGTGTCCAGCAGGCCTGCAAGCAGGTACCCACAGAAAATCAAGAAGGGAGATGCCTACCTTCCCTGCTGCAGGCACCCTCCAGCAGAAGGTCTCTTCTGACTCCTCAGAAGCAATGGAATCTGATTGCCTCTTTGACTAGTGAAAAGTGACAAGCTCCAAAGAAAAGAAACTGGGATAACTGTCCCTTTCAAAAAAACCTGAGACATGTGGGGCTGGAGACAAAATCCCGAGTCAATGGCATAGCTTCCAGCGTTAAGCAGGAGATATTTTTTGGTAGGACTCTTCACTGCTTGTAGGTGACTCAGTGCAAGAAAGTGACTCATGTTGAGCCAGCATTACAGCGAGACAAAGAAACTCTATCACACACAGCCAGGCTTTCAGGCTGATAACTCTCCTGGAAGAGGTGTTTTACTCTGCCCTGAACTGCGGTGAAGTTTATCACCGAGAGCAGTGACGTGTGCTGGTCACTTGGTTCATCTAAGCAAAGGGGAGTGAAGCTGGAAATGTTTACAAGTGATTTCCTTCTGCTGAGGAAGATGATAAGAACTATGACAATGCTCCTAAAACATCTGTTGAAGGTTTCATTCTAAAATTAAGTGTTCCAGAAAATAAGGCAGTGCCTGGATGGGGGGTGGAGGGTCTAGAGAAAACCCTGCTCATTGCAGATGCCTCCTCAGGAAAAGCAACATTGCAGCTAAAACATCCACAGGAGTTTTTGAGGGTGCCTGAAGTCTTTGGATCACCAAGTTGCAGCAGGGCCCTTCAGAACTCTAGCAAACACGTCTCTTTCAGGAACCACAAGAACCTGAGGGTCCTCAGCACATGAGTTTACATCTGCAATTACAGGCAGCTGTGGTTTCAGCTGCAGTAAGTTCAAGCCCATGAAAATCTGTCTCTGAATTGGGACATTTCTGGAAATTTTTATAATCCTCATCTGAGCTGGCTCTGAAATAGGCCAAGAAACAAATCCATCAGATCACATGGGGTGCCTGCAAGAAAGCAGGGAAATGATAGCAAGGACACATCTGCGGCACATCAGACGTTTCATTTTGCAGGTGCCTCTGTTATCTTCCTGCAAGCTTCCTGCATCCCCAGTTCAGTCCCAGGAGCCGTGGTCCCGCCTTCTGCACCAGCACGGAGGGGTTGCACCATTCCAGCCAAGCCCAGAAGCCTCTGTCTGCCCAGGAAATGAGGCTACGAGCTGCTGCTGCTCTTGTTGGGAGGGCACAGAGCAGCGCTGCCCCATCTACTGCCCTGCCAAAGCTGTGCGAGACCCTGAATTATTCCTGGCTTGGCTGGTGCTCCAGGGCTGCCCCCCACGAATAAGCCCAGGCTGCGTGGGCTTGCTCAGGAGCTGAGGTGAGCAGCCAAGAGCTGTGTTTACTTTTTCTGGGTATGGCAAAGACATCTAATAGGACCCACAGCGTATTTCAGCATGGAGCTATTTAATGCTTGCGTTACATAATCTAAAGCCTGATTTGCTCCTTGTGGCTCCTCAAATCTCCAAGACGGTCCTGCCAATGAAAACACGGAGACTTGGCTATACAAGGAAAACAGCTTGCTCAGCAAAAAATGGTGGCCTGTTGTTGAATTTGCAAGGAAGGAGCAGAAAAACATCCACTACCCATAGAAATGCTGCTGCATTTCGTTCTTCAAAGTGGCAATTTAGAATGAAGGGCAGCTGAGTTACATGGGCACCACGGGAGTGATTTGGTTTATGTGGGAGCTGCTCTACATACACAACTTTGCCACAAGTTTTTTATATTGATCACGGTGACCTGTCCAGGTCACCTTGCTCTAACCAGTTGTGGGGCTAATCTGACAGTCTAGTAGCACACTCATTTTATCTGCAGGACCATCCTCTGCTCTAAAGCAGCTGTCCTAATGCCCTCAGTCTCTGCTGTAGGTTGTGTCCTTAGTTTGCACAGGCACATAAAAGACAGCAAAAGGACATTAATCCTGGATATGTCTCGTTTGTACTCACCATGGAAATTATTGGCAACTCTTGTCTTCACTGTTTGGTTTTGGCTTTTTTTTTTGTGGAATGCATGATGGACTTAATGGCCTTGCTGGGGAGAAGATCCTCAGTGATAGCCTTCATGATATATAAATAGCAAGGTATTTGACTCGTGTCACCTGCAATGTAGTTCATATAGGTAGCTTAACACTGATCTTATCATCTGTACAATAAGACTGGACAGGAGGCCCATTTGATATTCATGTTGGGAAGCTTCCTGGAAACATGCTGGGTCAGATACATCCTCACAGTCCTTGAACTGGAGGAGAAATATCTCCTTCTAACATCGGGATGTTTAGGAAGGGTACAATACATAGTTGTGCAACTGTGCACTGAAGAGCCTGGCGCAAAGCTGGAAATGCTGTTTTCCCCTTCCCACTGGGACTCTCTCCACCAGTACCCTTCATCTAGAGAGGGTCTTGGAGGTGACCATTAGCTGAATGGGGAGTCCATGGGTTCATTATCCAGTCCAAGGTTTCAAAAAATTGTGAATTTCTCAAAATCAAAAACATGGGCAGTAAATTAAACAAAAACAAAACCAAAAATATTTGTTTCCCCTCAGTCCTAAAGGAATGCCATGTCCAGGTTTGGGCACTGGGCTTCAAGAAAGATGTGAAAAAAAGGGAGAAAAAGGATAGTCAGTAATCAAAGGCCTTGAAAACATGACTTTTGAGGAAAAGATGGAAAAATCCATTGTACTCCACTGCCTTGGCAGGTAGATCAAGAAGAAATGGGTTTAAATTGCAGCGAGGACAGTTTAGGATAGATTTTAGAAAGCATTTTGTACTAGCACAGCTGCCGCAAGTGCTGGAGGATATTGGCTGAGCAGGTGGTGCAGTCCTCAGCACAGAAGGGGCTTGTGAGCAGCTTAGACAAACGTGCATCAGAAATGACACTAAGGTGGATAACCTGGCCTTGAAGAAGCCATGCTGGCTGCAAATGAAGTTGACTGTTGAACTGGGAAGGACCCGAGCAGTATGTAATAAGAAGGCTGTGATTTCAGTATTTCAGCAAGAGGCCAAGTTCCAAGGGGTGAAGCCTGGGCTGCATATGGCCATGCTGTACATTCAGGCCAGTCTGGAAACCAGAGACATCGGAGTTTCCCCAAGTTGTACACTTGATTTCTGGGTCAGCAGAAAGCCAGCCCAGCTCACAGGACATACCTCTTCCTTTCAAGGGAAGGCACAGACGCTGGTGTTTTCCTG
Organism: Chloroceryle amazona; assembly: GCA_027560015.1. Taxonomy (NCBI): domain Eukaryota; kingdom Metazoa; phylum Chordata; class Aves; order Coraciiformes; family Cerylidae; genus Chloroceryle; species Chloroceryle amazona. Next base: position 34,717 of record JANHFX010027184.1, read on the forward strand.
CCTGATATTTCCTTTGGCACGCCACAGGTATTTCTGCGAGCTAACTGCATGCAATAGCTTGTGCTATGTGATGCAAGGCTCACTGTCCATGGAAAGTATCTTCATTTACACTAATAATGTGGAGCCTTGATGCGAGCTGACACTCACTTGTAATTATGGTTGGGCAACTCCCCCTCCTTGTCCCTGTGCTAAAGCAAGTCTAACCTGCTGCACACCACAGGCGTCAGCAAGAGGGTAAGAGAACTTCTTGGGATGACATTTGATGAATTGGCTGAGGGATTATCCTTCTGAGAATAACGCCAGCTGGCCTCAGATGGGATGAAGAGCCCTTCTTCCTCCACATCCTCTCATCAACTTCCTTCCAACCAAACTTATGGATGGCAACCACTTCTGCAACCTCCCCTGACCCTCACCTCTTTCAGAGCTGTGCTCCCATGTGAGCTTTGGAGTCACATGGGAATAGAGGACATAAATTTTTCAGGATAGGACAGGTATGAAAAACCCACCGGCATAAGCTCTGCTAAATTATTTTTTTTTGTTTTCCCCCATGAAGTCCCCATCAAGTGCTGAGTAAACACCGAGTGAGGTAACAGAGAAGAGCAGAGTGACTTGTGTCGTCCTGAGCTTCTGAGTCCGGTCACATAGCCAGTGTTCAAATTCTCTCCTCCCCAACCCACAGAGTGTAGCTAAACTTAGCTCTTAGCCACAGCAGATCTCAGGGAGGCCACAGCAGAGCTTAATTCAAAAGAAAGACTGTTTCCCATAAAGCCTGGTGCTCAAAATATTGTCAGAGGAAGATAAAATAAATTACTCATTAATTCCCTGTTACCATATTATAAGGAGATCACTATGGCACAAGAAAGATTCAGAAAAGATTTGGGAAGGTTAGTTAGAAAATTAAAACATGAAGATTATGAGGGTAAAAAGAACTGGTTATATATGGACCAGAATTAAAAAAAAAAAAAAGACACCCAAAAGAGATAGAAATAGGTTTTCTTAAAAGAACACTAATTGAAGTATGTAAAAATCCTAATGGCTAATTTCAGACATGGTTTATACTTTCATACCATTGCAGATAAGCACAGATGGAAATAAAGTAAAAAGAAATTGAGGGCAGTGTCAAGAAGCACTTCCTTACAGAAGCAGTAATTGGAGAGTGAGGTGACCTGTGAGACGACGTCGGAAGACAAAAACATCAGTGTAATTAAAAAATCACTTAGATGCAGTACGAGGAGAGAGGATGAAGGAACTCTGGCACAAAAGCCTTTCCCAGCCCCTCGCCCAGAACATGTGCTTGGACTCCTACAGTCATGTTGGTATGACCCACTCACTCTAAGTCCTACCACAAAACCCAGGGAAGTGGAAATGACTCTTCCAGGCTGTGGCTTCTGATTGCACTGAAAATGTTAGTATTAGTGTAATGGGACCAAGGTTGGTCATTTCTCATTAGGGATGAGAAACTGATGGCTTCCTGAAACCCAAACCCACACAGCGTGTGGGTAGAGGACATCTGAAGCCATCACATTGGCGAGAGGCCAATGTCAGCCCCATCCTTGACCCTGACGCTGGTGGGGTGGGGGGTGGACAGGGTAGAAGGGGTGAAGCCACGCCACTCCTCACTGCTGAATCACTGGCCATGGGAAAGCCGTTGGTTCCGGGCACAATCTAATTGCATGTTTGTGCTCCTCCTGATTCACTCAAGCACTGAATTAAACTCTTGCCCCAAGGAAAGGGGGACCTGCCCAGGGGAAAGCAGAGGGTGTCCCTCCTGCCCTTAGCCCCACTCCAACATATGGCCACACCCAAGGGCTTTTGGAAAGCTCAGCTGAGCTCCCAGCTCTGCCTCGTCACCCTGAATGTTGCTCCCAACCCCATTTTGCCACCTTTGCCCCTGCTGAAGCTCTTACAACACGTCACCCTTTTCCTGCACACCTCTGCCTTCCTGCAAGCCCTCTGAGCCGTGAGGATTAAATCACACTGGTATGGAAACTGAGGGCACATTTATCACTGACGAGAAGCGGCGAGGATTCTTCTAAATCAGAGATTTTTCTTACAGTGAAACTTTTGTTGCTGGAGCAGATCTATAATAATATCACTACTGTTTCAGGATTTTTATAACAGCGCTGCTGGGAAGAGCAGCCCTTTTAATACAAACGCTGTCATTTAGAATTGCTGCTATGGTAGAAATCTTAAATTAAGCACTGTCCTTTATACAAAACACAGCACCACCTGCTTGAACACAGAGCTGATAAAACACTGTATTTTTTTCCATGAATCACATTAAATTATCCAGCAATATAAAAGAAATGGAAGTACACAAAAGTCAAGGCTTTTTCCTGAAATGGCTTCACCCATATCTTCTCCTTCCAAACACAATGTGCTGGGTGGGGGGCAGAGATAGACCAAACAGACTCTTCAGACAAAATTCCTTCCAAATAACCAATTTTTATGTCAAAATGACAGGCAGAACCACAGTTCTGGTGTCCTCTCAACTCAGATCCATAACATGTCCCCAGATGCACAAAATGTCTGTGCATCTCAGGTTTGGGAAAAGGACTTCTAGTGTAGATGGACAATGACATTCTCCTATTAAAGCCAAAAGTTCATATGAAATATGGCTTAGAGCAGTTTCTCTAGTGAATAAATTACTGGCTGATAGAGCTAAAACAATCTTTTGGGAGGTTTTATTTTGTTTTGTTTCCTTTTTTTTTTTTTTTTTTTCTGTGTGGTAGAGAAGTGCCATTGTTTCAGCATTAGACAGGGAACTGAGGAATATCTCCTCAGCTTGCCAGGCTGGCCAGGGGGTCCCGCTCCCAGGATGACAGCCCTTTGGCAAGGCAGTGCATCTCCTGCCCAGCCCACGCCTGCATTTCTTCAAGGCAAACCCTAAAGCTCAGACTGATACACAGCAAGGGCATGGTTTGGCTCTGCACCCAGATGCCAGAGCAGAGCCCAAGATGTGCTGATGGAGGCTGAAGCACAAGATAGAGGCAACATCTAACCCTGTCATATCTGCTGTGCATAACCCCACAGCCAGGCACCCCACACGTTGCTTTCAGAGGTTGTCCTCTGCACTTTAGGTCATGAGAGTTCAGCCTGGGAAAAACACAGACCACAATACCAAGTCTTGTGCCTGAGTGTCTTTGAACCATTTTCAAGGTCCTCTTGCCACCTACAGATTATTCCAGCAAAGGAAACAAGCTTGTGACACATTCCCAAACATTACACCATTTCCCTGTGTTTATTCTTCTGCATAACAGGTAATTGGCACAGCAGACTGCTGACAGTTGTTGCTTCTACGGGGCAGTGTCCACCGAGGCTCCTGCCATGGGGTATATAAAGCTTGACTAAGATCCACAGAATTTTAGAGGAGGTGCTGACAATACACTCATTAATTTACAATTATGTTCCTTTAGAGAGCCTCCTGGCACTTTCCAAGTCCTGACTGGAGCACATACCTCTGCTATGAGACAAGTATTCTGACTATGAAAGTCAAAAAAAACAAGGACAGAAAGTTTTAAGGAACTTGACTGAGGCCCTGCAGGAAGGTGTTGTCAGAGGTTACCACAGAAATAAGCCTTGTGCTATAACCATCTGTTCACACTGGCTTGAATTTTCAGAATAATGCTTGGGATTTATTTATATTTGACAGACATATATTATTTTTGCTACAGTACTTTCTGCTGCTTGGGTGAAAGCAAGGATTTAGTAGCACCTAATGACTCCTTAAGTACTGTAAAATGTATGAGAAGTTGATGTTAAGAGGTGACAAAATGGAGTTGCCATTACAAATGAAGCCCTCATCCAACAAAGTCTTTCCAAACCATAAGTTTTTCCTTACTGGAGTCACTGAAGTTTCCAGAAGACATGAATTATGTGCATATATCCCTACTGGGCTGGTCACAGTCCCTCTTTAAGGGTGTACCTTTTAAGACCTCAACTACTGGAAGTGCAAGAACCTCCCAAAAGTGATAAGACTCCAAACACGGCACTAGAAATATGCTCATTTATGGTAACAGTGCCTAGAGATCTGGTATCCACGAGGGATCTAATTGCCCTTCTGTCAGGCATTGCCCTTTGCCAATTCAAGCCCAACTTCATTGGCTTTCTATCATAATTCTCCTATTTCACCTGGCAGGTGAACCTTTCCTCTATGACTCTGGGAGAAAAAATAGGTAACTGCTATTTATTTGTTGTCTCCTTGTCCTCCACTATGGAAAAAGACTGACAGAAATCAACAACTTCATCTACAGCAACATGCTGGTTTAGAGAAAGAAAAGTTATGCTTGAACAAATCCCAGACACTATATTCCTGAAGATTTTGGTGCTTTCTGAGAGAAGAGGCTTTTAAAGCTTTTAAAATCTCATCACTTGAGGATTGTCCCCATCCTGGAAGATAATATTGAGCAGATATTGGTGAAATGATAATTGCCTTGGTCTTTGAGGCAAGCGCTACTCAGGAAAGACATCTGTGGTGGGTTTTTTTTATGTTTTACAACAAGGTTAAACAACAGGGTTTTTTTCTCACTGCTACCTCGAGGTGGGTTTGCACCAATAACATTTTCTCCATTGTCATCTGTTAAAACTACTTGGTTCCTATCATGAGGATTCTGTTAGTGAAGGTCACTTGTTGTCAGTCTGCTCATAAACTGTCAGTCCATACTCCCAGGAGTAATATACTCAGGTGAGTAACTGTAACAGATCAGCAAGACTATGTCCTCAGCAAGAATAAAGAGTTTAAGCAAGACTAAGCTGTGTGAGCAAATTGTATCTTGATTGCCAAAAGGCTAAGAAAACTTGCCATAACTCTGTAAATTTTGCTTTTAGTTTGAGCTAAAAAATCTTACTTGCTTGGACTGTGAATTAAAGCATTTTCTCATGAGAAATAATTAATTGTTAATTGTTCCTTCTCTCTTCTGGTTTTGGTGTTTTGTTTTTTTTTTTTAGCCTTATCTCACGGAATAAGTTGTCATTATAAGAGATCAAAAAGCTCATTTTTCTCAGGGAAGATGAGATTCCAGGCCATATTGAAAACCTGATTGTAAACTGGATATCTGGCAATAGTAGGAAATCAGGGCATCTTTTGTCTGAAAGACAACTGAGCAGCAATATTGCTCGGCTAGCCCAGATAAAACTGATTGTCTGCTTTATGGATACTGGGCAGCTGAGGGGTCAGCTTGGGCTGATTCGAGCCATACCGGTATTGCTTTTCTTTTTTTAGTAGCACCTTCTCATAAATAGAACTTCACTGGACCAAAGCAGCTCTTTATTTTTGTGTGGCTGCTCTGTTTTCCCCTAAGCAAATTCTTCACATGCCCAGAAGGAATCTTGTTTCCAACATCTGGGAGTGCTTTAGAGGTTTTCATTATTTATATGCCAAGATAATATCTCTTGCCCATGAATGTGCTACTGTTCCCACTGATTAGATGTTTGTTGATTAGTGCCAACTGCAGTGGGGGCTGGAGTGTAGAAGCTGCTCTCAGGGCCCTCCATTTACATCACAAACTGTTGGTCCCCAAACGCCCATATGACCTTCAGGAATACATCAGATTTTGACTGCTACTGACTTGGGAGGACTATGAAGTGAGGAGTTAGGGAAAAAAAGCCAAACAAACGGTGTTTAAAATTAAGATTAAAGACACACTAAAAGGAAATGAAAGAATATAATGATTTAAATAAGATATTAAAAAAAAAACAAAAACACAAAAACAAACAAACAAGCAAACAAAAAAAAAACAAACCACAAACAAACAAACAAACAAAACCACCAAAAAACATCTGAAGAATAAGAAAGGATAATTTCTTCAGCATTGCTAGCTAGGAGTTGTCTAGCTTGTCACAGAGCAAGCTGCAAGAACCACATGAACTCATCTCCTCAGGGTCCCCAGCACTCCCCCCAACCTCCTTCCATTCTCACAGCCTCTGGCCAGACCTGGCCCACAGCTCCTGGCAGAGACAGTGCTGGCAGAGACAGAGAGGAAAATGCTGATAGGGCTTCAAGCTGCCACTTGAAGAGCAGCTCTGAATCCATAGCAGGAAGCTTTGCAGGAAAAATGAATGCCCATAGTCAAAACAAGGCAGAAAACACAACTTCCCAGGCATTTCCTCCTTGCTTTGTTAGGAAACGTTTCTCAAGCATTGCACTGCAGCAAACCACCTCCAGTAACAGTAAGAAAATGAATTAAAATGCCACATAATGCTAAGGCATTTTTGAGCATGTGGAAATTAGCAGGTCTTTGACGAACATATTGAGCTCCTGAGAAGACTATTTGGTTGCTCTATAGACCTGAATCTCCACAGCCCAACTCAAGTAACTCACCAAAGTAGACCGCTGTAAAATTTTTGCCTGTGTTTCCAGAAGGACTGAATAAATACACTTATTTGAACCCCTCCACAATAAATGCCTGTTTAATTTTCCTTTTGCAGCTGGCAATGATATATAGAACACAGCTTACTGGCAGAGGGACTGCCCAGATCTACCCAGATTAGATTCCTGTTTGGTTTTTTCTAGTTGACTTATGAGGCTTGACTCAAATCTTTGGTGTGTTTTGCATCTTTAGAGGCAATATTGACAATTCATAACTATTTTCAAGGTTGATGCCTCGACACGGATACTGTGTGCTTCCTCCTGAAGCTATTTATAGGAGCACTCAACATTTTTTTCTGCTTGCTATCACTGCTGCTGACAAGGACGTGATCCCAAAGCACTCCGTATACTTTACTCTCTCCATGTAATCGTCGCTATGATCTAACCAACAGCTCAATTCACTTGATTTTAACATTTCTAGGCATTTAGAGACTAGAGTGGTTTAGATATTTTTCATCACATACAGATGCCCAGCAATGGAAAACCAGACATCAGCTCCTCAGCTGGAGTAACTCTGTGATGGTCACTGGAGCCATGCCAGTTTACAACAGTGTGGACTCTGCTTGCTTCCAGAGCACACATTGATTTTACCATAACTCTTTATTTCATGGTTTTCAGCCATATAATGCAAGTGCATTTGACATTCTGGGAGGGTACAAGGCACTGCTGTGTCAGTCTTGATGCCATGTTAATGATTCTTTTGGACAACGAATAATAATAATGGGGTAGTTTGGAAATTAAACTCCTGGTTTTATTCTTACAGTCTACTGGATTAGCAATTAAATTTCAGGTCATTTGTAATACCTAAAAGGTCTCAGAGTGCAGAGGGTTCTGACTTAAAACATTAATAAACAGTGTTTCAGAAAATAACTCTGATCAGCAATGGGGCAATTGCCATGGCTTTGGTGCTGGAGAGTCTAAGGAGCTCCATGCTTATCTATCTGTGCCTCTGTGTAGACAAAGTGACTGCTGAATTTTTTCAGTTTAAGTTCTTCCCCACAAGGGTTGTCAAGGCCTTGCCCAGGCTGCCCAGGGCAGTGGTGGAGTCCACATCCCTGCAGGGGTTTCTAAGCCATGGAGATGTGGTGCTGAGGGACGTGGTTTAGTGGTGACGTGGCAGTGCTGGGGGAATGGTTGGACTCAATGATCTTAAAAGTCTTTTCCAACCAAAATGATTCTACAGTTCAATAATTCTATATTCTTACCTGAACATGTCACTGATCTCCCCCTTTTCATAGCTGCTGACACAGGCAGGCTGCACTTCTCACTGATGTCCTCACTTCTTCCATTGCTCTTGCAGCAAGGCTGGTGGTGGGCAGTGCATTTCCAGGATACATCACTTCTCTTGGGCAACCATTCACTTGCCTTCCAGCATCATGACACTGACTGATGGAGCATGCTGTCACGTGTACCTTGGGAATAAAACTGTCGCTCAAAATCCTTGTAACAAAATGATGAAGTTTCCATATAAGTGAAATTTCAGCAGTGACTATAAAACACCACTGAGGCAGATTTAGGGCTGTCTAGTTGGATTTGCATGAAATAGGAGCTGATGTTGTTTCGTGGGCTTTGAGACTAGGCCAGTTTGCAGCACGCCCGGAGCTAATGGGCTCTCAGCAGCTCTACCAAGGGCTGTCCCTTGCTCCCCTGCCATGGCCCTGCAAAGTCCCAGTGCCAAGGAAGCCTCTTGCTGCTGCAGGATGTGCCAGTGGAGTCTTCTCTTTGGTGAGTGTGTGAGAAGTGTCTTAAGGGTGGGGGGGGTTTCAAGGTTTTTTGACCTTGAAAGCCCACCTATTTGGCGGCAATAGGCCAAGCTTTGTCCATGGTTGATGAGAACTGAGGGTTGGCTTCAAACTCACCTTCACTAAAAGTGACTGCAGATATCATCTAAAGAGTTTAGAGGGAAAAGCTGCTCATGAGAGATGTCTGTCTACCCAACATATCCCTCATTAGTTGTTCTTTCCCTCATTTCATGCTTCCCAAGTACCAGTACTGTACATGTGCACAAGAACTAATGTATTACTGCTCGAGCTACTTCAGAGCTTCTTTTCTAACATTACTAATTGACCCATTGATGGATGCTTATTCTCCTGACTCTATCACTGTGATGTTGTTCTAGCTAATTCCCTGCTGAAGCAGCAGAGCTGGCCATTAAGCGAGCGCTATGAGCTGATAAGAACAGCAATACCATTTATGCATTGCATCAGGAAGCAGGGACAAAAATCGGCACCAAGGTGACTTATTTGCCTGCGAAGCCTGTAGCAAAAAGGTCCTCAGCAGGGTGCACCAGTGGTTCAGTGTTTTGACATAAGCAGGGACCTAAATATTTATTTTCTACTCCAAGCGATGCTGTGCTCAGGTTGGAAGATGCAAGTGAGAAGGCAAAAGACAAAGGACAGCCAGCAATGCTGAGCATCTGCGGTTCAAAATGGCAGATACAGAGCAAGAAAGGAAAGCAGATGTTGCAGATGTTGCTGCTTACTGCAGGGGGGTTGGACGAGGTGACCTTGAAAGGTCCCTTCCCACCCAAACCAGTCTGTGATTTTATGATCAAGACTTGTATGTGAGTCTTGGTCCTCCAGTGCTTGCAGGAGAGCTTCAGACATCACACTGCCATCTTTCAGGAAAAGACTACCTGAAAGATAAGCCCTTATTCTGAACTGCTTCTATGTATAATGCTTCCTTTTTCTGAAGGGTCCATTTTATGTGCAGCTTCAGCTGAACTTCACAGCAGCTGGACAGACATGAGCTGCCAAAGGAATATAAGAACTGATCCTCAAAGTGAGGCCAGATCAGCACTTGTCCATGGGGTGAAGTAAGGGGAACAGTCCCTGGGTGCAGACACAGGGTTTCTAAGGCTCAGCCTTTGAATGAGAGCAAGGCAGAACGAAGGATCCTATTGGGAAGGCATCACAGCAGGGAGCAAAGCTTCCAAACAGCAAGTGTCAAGCTTGGCAACAGGCTGCAACATTTAAGTGCTGGCTCTGCCATGACAGACCAAACCCTCTCCACTGCAGATGCTCACAGCTCTGAGTCACCACTGTGCACTGTGTCTGAGGGCAGGAACCGAAACAGGGGAATCAGAGGAGTGCTAACACTTTCAAGAGGCTGAAACGCTTCTTTAAGCTCTTTGGGCATCAGCATTCTCATCTGTAAGGGAGAGACAGCCCAGCTCAGCAGCTCATAATATTATTGTTAAACGCAGACAATTACTTTTTGGAAAGTATCATGAGCTATTGAAAGCACCACATAAATGCTAAATATTATTAGTGGATTACAGTGTGATTGAAACAAATTGATTTGTTAGGAAAGTTTCAGTGAACCATATTCATAACAAATTCCATTTAATTTGCAACAGTGAGTCATTAACTGGCTCTTCTGCTGATTTATTTATACATCCTGCTGAAAGGAGAACTGATTTTAAGAATCAGATGTTAAGGTAACTGGTCTTCAGAAGTGTAAAAGTGTGGTAGTATCAATCCATATTTAGCTATCCCCTTTCCATTACATTTAACCCTGACAAAGGTTGTGCAAAGTACCTGCAAGAAAATATGCCCTTTTTTGAGTGCTTGCCTCAAAATACATCACTTCTCCTAGAGAATGGTGCCTTGTTAAACTCAGTCCAAAATTAAACATAGCATTCTCTAATTCTCTGCAGGCTTCAGTCTTTAGGATGATTAGAAGCTATGAAATGCTGAGTTCTGGAAACCCAAATTGCTCCTGGATTGAACCTACACTTCAGTGCAAATGCTCACCTCAGGGGAATGATGCAAACTGCAGGATGGACTGGCTAGGGCAGTGACATGTCTTTGCTCCTGTCGTGCCTCAGTTTCCCTATCTGCAAGAAAATAGAATTTAGATGTTTGGGTGACAGTGACCAGCATCTCAATGAGCTTCGGCAGTTTGCATCACATATTCGTTACTAACAGCTGTGTGTTGATGATCCACTCTGAAGCAAACCTTGTCGAGGGACAGGGGACCGACACTTAGGCACTGCACGAATTTCAGAGAGGGAATTTCTTTTGGTTGTAACAGGAGGATTATACTGTTGAGTTTTTTCCTATGGATGCTGTAGTAAGGGAGGGGTGTGGAAAGGGGGTGAACCCTGCTTAGTGAGATGAAGGGCAGAGGGGAATTACTGCACGAGGTAGCTAGGGGACAGGAGAGAGGGGACAGGGACAGGAGGGACAAGAAAGATGAAGTGTTGCGAAGAGCTTGGAGGAGCAAAGTTATGTGTTCAAGGTGGCTTCAGGGAAGTAGCATCTCATATATTCACAGAGAATTTCCCTAATCCTAATTAAAAGCAGTAAATCAGGGCTCAGGAAATGGAAAAAAAGTGATATAAGCTGGGGGGAGAAAATGTATACATAGGGATGTCAGGACACAGCCTTTAAAAAAGAGAAGAAATTTTCAGGTAAAACTAGATGCAGCAGGACAACAAGTGCCCTGACCACTGCAAAGAATGAACATAGAAGCAGCACAGCCCCGCAGAACAGGGCTTGGCACTTTGGTGCTACCACTGCCAGAACGCTTGTCATGACACGAAGGAGATCTCAGTCCTGTTGGACCTCTTGTTCAGGGCTACTGGAGTTTGAGGGGCTGAATAAAGGGTCCCTCCCCTTCTCAGACCTTTCAGCCAATGTGCTGAGGTAACAGAAATGACACAGATGGGACAGGGTGGCTGTGAGACAGCACTGTGTAGGCTGCCAAGGGATGGGATGTAGGATTAGGATGACAAACACTGTAAGAGCCAGTATCAGAATCAAATATCTTTGCTATGATTGGTTTTGCTTTGATGTAGCACCCTGGCACTACATGGCTGAGGTATGAACACAGGGGTTTCTAAAAGTAAGAGAAAGGCAAGTACTGGTAATTCACAAGAATTTTAGACTTTTTTTTTTTTCCCCAAGCCTGAAAGGAACCCAGTGATACTTCTGAAATAACAGGAATGAGACAGTTAAGATATTGTACAAAAGCTGCCTTTAAAACCTCCCTTTTATTTTCTGATCATCATTTTTGATCTTCTTCAATCAAACGGAGCATCACTTAGGAACTGATGAAAAGAGAACCTTCATCTGGTTATTAACTCCTTGATGAAAGACTTGTAAAAAGTGCATTGTTCATTTGCAGGGTTTTGGAAAATACTGAAAATTAACTAAATTCTTTACGAGATACAAGGCTTCTTGCAAGGTATAATTGGGCACACACATTGCAAAAGCAGACTGGTTATGATCGCAAAGACAGGAGCAGTTGCCATTAAAATAAATGAGTTACCAGACTTCTCATTCCGTTCTCCACAGAGCTCCCCCTCTAAATGACACTGCTCTGAGAGGTAGGAGAGGCAGCCAGAGCTAAAATAGGCTGGCTAAGAATTGTGTCTCCTAATAGATAACAAATCAACATTTTCTTTAAGTTATGACAAAATTTTATACAAAGAAAAGGTCATCTTTGACTTGAAAAAAAATAGATTTTCTTGGGAAAAACATGCACCCTAGAAGAGTGACCCGGCGATGCTGTTTCAGTGCTACCCAGTGCTGTGTGCCAGAGGATTTCACTCTTCATCCCCTGCCACCATCACTTGCCAAAGGCTTGTTTCTTGGAGACAAAACCCACAGGATACGATCAGTGCAGGGAAGAGGGAGGATGGGCCCCAGTTCTCTGCTAAAGTATCAAGGTCAGAGCTGGGTGAATACTTCTCTCCACTTTATTCCAGGAGGACAAAAAGTTGAAGCTTGGGCAAAAACATTTGAGTGACCGTGTCATGTGTCAAAGAATTTCAGTTCCTCCCTCTGAAAAAAGGGGGAAACCAGAAAAAACTTCCGTCTTTCCTCCTTTGTTTCAAGCTCATGTTTAGGTTAGAAGGCTACTTAAAATAAATGAAGCCTGCTGTTGCTACCATGAAAATGTTTTATTTTTAGTTCAGCGAAACATTCAACCCAAATTTTGACCCAAATCACATTTCTTTTCTTTTTTTTTTCCCCACATGCAAAACCAAAACAGAACTAACCATTCATTTCACGTATTTCAGAAACACACCCTGGTTTTAATCCCTTTGTTTGAATAGCTTACTATGAAACAAACAAAGAAAAAAGACAACTCCCAACCACCAAGGAGAGTCCCCACCAGGGAAGGCAGACCAGGCCTTTGTTTAAGGTGGTTTTGGCTTTTATTTCAGTGATGGTTTGGATTTCTGTGGATCTTGGAGACTGAACTATTTCCAGTTCTGTTGGAAACAACAGTACTACATTTATGGAGCTGCATTTGTGAAGGACTGTGCTTTCCTGCCTAGGCATCTGAATTGCTCTGTCTGAGCCCAGGCTGGAAAGCCAAGCAGTTTGCTGAGTGGTCATCTGGAATTTCATGCTTCAAGAAAATTCCAGTACCATCACCTGGATGACACACTAGGATGGCAAACATCTCATTCTGATCAGATTCCTCCTGGCTGTGGCCACATCTTCAGCCAGGCTGACTGGTGTCTTCAAGGAGAGCATAGAGTTAAAATGAGAAATGAAAACCTTCTAAATGCTTTTTTAATAAAATGAAATTGCTACAGGAAGTGATTTCTTACGTCCCAGACTCTGCCAATTGTCTCCGATCAGGGCAGGGTGAGGTAGCTGTTATCTCACTAAGTTGTATTAATGTGTTTTTGCTGCTGTTCTTTTTAAACTAATTACCTTAACCTTGGGTTCTGCTGTTTAACTTGTTTTTTGCTTGTCATAAAAGCTGTTTGTGAGGCTCCTTTCACAACTCTAACCCCTCACAGTAGCATATAATCATGTTCTTGCATCCTCACTGGACACTTGAACCATCAGCAGGATGTGGTGCTCTGAAATGCTTCTCCCCTCCCGCTGGCCCAATCCCTCTTCCATACCTGAACCCAAAGCACCTGTGGACAGCTGGTCCTTCACCCTGAGGATCTGAGCCCTTCCATGCAGAGGAAGCACAGACCCGTGTGAAAAGAGACGGCTACTGGATCTGCTCATAGCGTGGCCAGTACCAAAATAAAGGGGACACACACCAGAGCAGGACCCTACATCCGGCAGTCTGGGGGCTATGTGAGATCAAGGTTTGATTTGCATTGGGTCATGACCCTGTGGACTGTCATAAATGGTGGAACAATTTGAGAACTGATGTTTTATGGGCTCTGCTGACATTCCACAGTCTCACAAAACCCTCAACTGAAGCAGACAAATGGCTTATAACAACATTTTAAACTGCCAAAAACCTAATGCTAGTAGCTGGTGACTAGATGGAAATGAGAAAAGTCCTTCCAAAACTTTTGTAAAAAAAAAAACTTGATAGAGATCACTGAGAAAATCAAAGCATGTCACCACCAGTATTGATGGCAAACAAACTCCTTCTGTCCTGCTAGAGGCTGTTACTGTGCTACAGCCCAGACTTGTCCCTCCTGTTCTACTGAAGAACCACGGTGGACAACTCCCATTCCTCAGTCAGTGAGAAGTCAGCAGCATTTCCAACTCTTCAATCAGCTTCAAAGGTCAACCATTTTTAATAACCTCTACTACTAAAAAATGGTTTCATTCTTTTCTTGAAAAGACAGATTTCTGTCCCTTGGTGATGGAAATCAAAGGGACCATTCACATAAGAGAAGACTGTGGATGGTCCCTTTGGTTTAAAGCTACTGTCTGTCAGGTAGTTCCAGTGCACAATCCCCTGCATGGAAGACCCATAGAAAGACCAGGTACAGATGTAAATAGTGCAAACCGGCATCATCTCTACAGCCTTATAAAGGAGGAAATACAAAACAGCATATCAAAGATGGGATACGACCCACAGACACCCTGTCCTATCACTGAATGCCAAAGGTGGATTTGCATGCAGCATTTTCAACAATTAAATAGCAAAATGGTGTTGCCACCTGCCAATGTCCATCTGGTGGAGGGAACACAAAGCCCCAAGCGAAAAGCTGGTGCCGAGCAAGATCCCCTCCCTAACTGGGGAGATCCCAGCAAGCAGCTCATGGGTGCCTTGCAGTGCTGTCATCTCCTCTGCTCGGAAAGAGCTGGCAGGCCTGATAACCCCTGTCTAAATAAGGCTGCTGGTACAGCATGAAGCTTTCCCAGTACAGGCAGAAGAGTGGCTTTGAGGCATGTCCACATAGTAGAGGTTGAAAAAAAGGTTTTGCAATTAGAAACACTGTAACAGCATTTGTAAATGCAAGGGACATGCCCAGCTGCAAACCCTTTGTTCAGGTCTGGCTACGCTCATTCCTGCACTGTGAAAAAAAGTAACAGCAGCCAAAGTAGAGTTCTAGGAGGTGATGATCATGTTCAAAGATATGGAAAGGTCACTGTGGGGAAGGATTACGGGGGTTTTGACTGTGTTTTACACAAGAGAAAAATAAGAGGTGACACAATGGTGGTAGTAAAACAATGAAAAGTGCAGAGGAGGCAACCTCTTCATTCCCAGGTATCCTCTCAAATACCCTCTCAAACGAGAGTAAGCAGCAGCCCGGTGAGATTAAAAATACGTTTTACACACATGACAGGACATGCTGGGTCTGGTTCACAGCTGGTTGTGACTGTGGCACAAAGCAGGTTCACTGAATGAGAAAAGTAGACTACAGTATTCTTTTCTTGATCTTGCTTTCAGAGCCCATTGTTTTTAGCAATTTTCCCATCAGGAACTAAGCTCACCATGGTTGTAGTGACCTCTGGACATGCAGTACCACAGCCATACATCCAAGGGAGTTAACATCATCAGAGCATCCTCATCCTGCCTTGGTAGTGCTCCCATAGAGCTTCACTCCTACAGAGCGTGGAACAACGCTGACACCAAAAGTCAACAGGAACTGAGGGCAAAACCAGGCTCATCTCTTTAACAAAGCCAGAACAGTCCAGTGCTATTACTGGTTGTGATGAGGAGGAAGTTTATTCTAGGGAAGAACACATTTGACCCTCTGTGCTGCTCTCATTATTATTTGTGTTGCCATGATGCCAGCCACTGTGTAGATGGGCATCTGGAAAGAGATCTTTCTGGAGCAGAGAGCATCGCTTCTTCTTGAGAACTGGCAGCTGAACGCATTTCCCTACATTGCAGCAATGCTGACTTCATCCAGTTTCAGATTCCCATCTCAGAAACCCATCAGCCTGACACTGGGAGGTGCTAATGACTGCAAACAGATGGAGAAGTGGACTTGAGGTTATCAAGTATTTGAGGTTATCTGTGGGGAACAGGGATGGCTTTCCTGCTACAGGTGTATAAAGAATATATTTCATTTTGTCAACTGTCTCAATTGCAAGTCCACTTGTTCATAGAATTGAGGAATTGTTTTGGTTGGAAGAGACCTTTAAGAGCATTGAATCCAACTGTTAACTCAGCACTGCCAGGTTGCAGGATAAGGGAGGAGGAAAAAAATAAAACAAAACTAACCAAACCAAACTAGTCACATTCCAAATCTGTGTTTAAAATCTCCTCTATCTATTTAAGTTACTGTACCAAATCAGCCCAATATCTAAAACAAAGAAAATGAATTATGGAACAGTACGAGGAGAGCTTGTTAATTTTCCCACTGATGCACTGTGAAATGAAAGCTTTATTCTAAGAATATCATATCCTCAGGGCTCTGTCTGGGGAGGCGCTGACAAATACAAATGTCCTTACAGTTTTTCTTTTATTCTCGCTTTATGGTGTATTCCAGACAGATTTCCAAAATTATATATAATAGTATATAATCTGTAGTTGTGGTTTGATGGAGTTCAGGGCTGTGATTTTCCAGGACATACTTATGCCCTGCTTGATAATGGAAGATCAAGTGCAGACAATGAAAGACAGATCAAATTCTAGAAGAATTTGCTTATTTCTTAATCAATATTAATATATGTGACTCTAATTTCAGCATCTTTCCTCCTGTTGTGTACCAAGGGAACCTTAACAACAACAGCGGCTTTACATTTTTATAGAGCCTTTCATCAAGAAGGATTCAAATGCGCTTTACAAACCTTGGACAAAATTCTTCTTTGATCATCACTGAGAATCTCTTAATCCATGGTGCAAATCTCTGTTGCACTTTCCGTGCCTTTTCCTGCATGCAGGACTTCCATTGATTTCCGCAGGAATGGTGCATGTGCAGCAAGGGCAGAATGTGTAATGGAAATCTGCACTGCGGAGAAAAAGGAGGAACAAAATGGACCATGCAGGGATTCACTGCCCATCACAGAAGTGACCTGCTGCTGGAGGGGACCCCAGTTGCCTTCTGTACACATGAAAAAAAGATCCAGTCTCAGTTCTCGAAGAACACTCTCTATGGTGTCGCAGAAGAGTGTCTTCCTTAAAGAAGAAGGACAAATATTCGCTCCTCTACACAAACTTAGTTCTTAGTTACAAGGAGCCTGCCCTGTCAGGTCCTTGAAATATCTTCTATAAGATATATAAAGTAGAGGGAAACTCCAACTGCCAGTTACTGGTGAAAAAATGTTTTTCCTGAGAAAATGTGAGATTCAGAGATGCTCTCCATGTTTCAAGGTTCTCTTCTGCAGCTAAGTTAGGAGGAGTAGAGATGATGCAGCAAACTGAGTTTTCTGAACTAGTTCCAAGTTCAATTTGGGCAAAACCCTGAGTTACCTCTGTCTGATGATGCCGTTTTATCCTTAGAGCTAATGTTGCGTTTCTGATGAGGTACCTGAATGCTAAGGATCACTTTCCTTTTTAATCATCAGAAAATGATGAGTAGCATCCCACTGAGACGTGTGGAGGGCCCAAAGTTATCATTAATTCTGCAGACACTTCTCTTCCATAATCAAGATTTCAATCCTTGTGTGGAATCCATAAATCTCTGGCCCTGTCATGTCCTATTTTACCAGGACATTCTGCTTCTCATGAGTAGAACCATACTTTTTAATGAGAAAATCATTCAGAATTAAATGTCCCCTAGGGATGCTATTTGAAGAAGTAAAATGCCTCACTTGCAAAGACAGGTGTAATAATGTGATAAGGAATCTTTTAACTACTTCAGCTGAAAAAAAAAAAGAGACAATATTGGCTGTATCAGTGTGAACAATGTTGGCCCGTTTCAAAATAAAGTTTGCAGTCTGTGGCATCATGCTGATTTATGTCATCTGATGAGCTGCCCAATGAATTTAGTCCTATCTGTTTAAAGCCTTTCTCTTCCAAAAAGCTTTTTAAGTAATTCATTCCCCACATTTCCTCCTGTTGGTATATCTCCATCTGAGTTTGTACCCATGTTTTTATCATGCGTTAGCTAACAGGATTGCCAATTAGCATGAGCACCATCTATCACTGGTGCTAATTGCATGTGTTAGAAACATGATTGTGCAGTGTAAATGTGACACTATCCAAAGCTGGATTTAATTGCCAGCATAAAAAAACCCAACTTATTACACCCTGTAAATTTAAAGGGGGCTGGAATTCATTTGGAACTCAACAGAAACCCTTCTTTAAGTGTCTCTGAAAACCCCAGGTCCAGTAAAGTCAAAGCCAAAGTGTGTATGTTGAGCTCACCCTCCAGCTGCAGCCCAGGAGGTGACAGTGCAAGGTGCCACTGCAGCTCTGCTCCTGTCCCAGGGCCCTCACACCAACTTCTGAGACTCTCACTTGAACAGAGTTCAAGAAACTCTGAAACTTGGCTCACTCGCCATTCAGAGGGAAGAGTTTGGTGGCATTTGAAGGTAGCTAGCAAAAGTCTTAAGTAACATGATGCAAATAATTAAACTTAGTGATAAATTGGTGCTTTTCATCTTCAAAGTGCTTTACAAACATTAATTAGCTGGGCTCAGCAAAGCCCTATAGAGTGGAAGCCACTCAGTTCCTATCTCCTGTGAAGTGACTTCCTTGGATGTTCCCCCCCAGCCCCCACCACTATTTTTAGTACATGGAAGAGTCTGCCTCACGTTTCCTTTTTCTACACATACCTTCTCCATGATGAAAGCCACACTGGCTTAGTAATGGGGGGGGGGGGGGGGGGGGGAAGGCTTAAAAAATGAAACTGACTTTAAAAAAACAAGGAGGGTTTGTGGTTCGTGGTAAAACTGAGGCATGTGAGTCTAGGAGCCAAGCACATCCACACCAGCCCAC
>JANHFX010027184.1:60694-71727 GCA_027560015.1 Chloroceryle amazona
TTTGGGGAGGGAGGGGGGTTAATAGAGAGCGTCTGTTGGGTCTTAGGGGCTGCCCTGACCCTAAACCACGACACCTTCTGACAGATGAAATGATGGCTCAGGTTTGGGTGGAGGTCCAGATATATTCCTAACCTGATATTCAGTCCTACTCCTATCCAAAACAGAGGGAACTTGCACAGCTGATCACAATGGAAGATCCGTTTCACTCCTTCCTTATAAAATACCTCCCAGTAACCTTCTGCTACTGAGGTAGCCCGAATACAGGTAAGACATGATTCCCTGAGGATTACAGCTTCCTAACCATTTGGGATAGTTTGCTTTTCTTTTCTTCCACACCAGATACTGGCTGTGATGTAAAACCATTTTACAAAAAATAAATGAGTATTTAATGTCTTTGAGGCAGAGAATTGCAAGCTACTCAAACCAATGAATGACCCTGAGCCAAATTCAGCCCTGGTTTAAGCTTAAACAATTTCAGGGAAGTTGCACCAGTGGGCAATCCAATTTAATCTAGATTTAATCTCTGGATTTCACATGAGAGTCCTGGCTATGTGTTAGGTCTTAACAACACAACAGCTCTGCTGGCTTTTGGGGTGAGACTGTAGATGAAGAGGGGAGATGACAAAGGTGGGTTGCCAAACGCTGAGCAGACACTATGGAAGAATTTCTAAGTAAATAACGTTATTTTAGGCCTCATCAGGGGAAAGCCTGAAACACTTCTGCCCCGGGAAAAGCCCAGCATGCTGTATTCCCAGAGATTTTTAATGACTCCAATTCGGCAGTTTAAGACATAACTTGCTTCTGGTCCTTGGGACATGATCCCCTGACTCAGCCTGTGCCTGGCTCGGTATCACAGCACCATTAAGAGAGGAAGGAAATTTCCTTAAGATAGCAATTTCCGAAGGGGTTAAGGATCCACTTCACAATTAGCCCTCTAATTGGCAGCAGCAGGGGCTGAATTCCGGCTGCAGCAGTAACAAGCAACTCAGTTCAAGTCATGCCTTCACCTGCTATTTGTTCCTGCAGGAGTTCACCGATAAAGATATAGGTAGACCTTGGACCTCAGCACAGCATGAACCTTTACAGCAGCATGAATTTCTGGTTTTTGCTCTGAAGGCATATACTTAGGTTATTTTGTGCCATGCTACTTCTCGCATTAGTGCTCCTTTCGGAGTGCACAAGGCCACTCGGAATAAAAACAGAAGCCCAGCTGAACAAACCCCCTCAAACAAAACTCAAACCCTTTGAGACCCAGTCAAAATGTGAGTGCTTGGTTTGAGGAGTTTTCTTTTTGTTTGTTTGTTTGCTTGTTTGTTTTTCCTTCCTGTTTTGAACTCATTTGCTCTACCAAATTTGGGCCAGGATCAGAAGCTATAATATTGAAAAGCTCCAGAAAATACTTTTACAGTGTATAGTTTTACTCCTCAAGGTGTTAAGGACCTTGAGTAAGATCTGGGGACCTTCAAAGGGAATTAGATCCTGTTGGCTTTAATGGAGGGCACAAAGTCTCCAACTCAACTGACCTTATGCAAAATCTAGTATTGATCTAGTTTTAGATGCTTCCTGGAGAGCAAAGACCTCTTCCTTCAGTGTCTTTTAGGTTTTTGACTTTCATGGCTCATCAAATCACGTCAAGACAAGTCACATGGTCCTTCAACTTTGAGAATGTGAGACTGAGCATATACAACCCAAGATGGAACTGAAAAGAGCTGGGGAACATCTCTGAGAGGTCTCCCCCAGATCTGAGATTTCTGTGATGTTTGCTCAGGCAAGCTCATTTGAAATGCAGTTTCTGCCTGGAGCCAAAATTTTTGGAGCTGATCTCCTGCCTAACTAAAAATTCTATATTCTACCAGCTAGAGTTGGAAGCCAAAATGTAGCCACTCAAGCTGGAAAACTCAGTTTTCAAATGAGTGACCTACCCATAAGCTGAAGATCAGTGACAAATCAAGACACACACCATCTATTTGTTTAGGCACGCGATGCCATCAGGATGGAGACAATCATTTGCCCAGAGCTGAGATAATGACATCAGTGGGGAGGGTTGAGCAGCCCAACCTTGGAGGGTTATCCTTTGCTTGGTACAATCTCAGGCTGAAGCTCCCACTAAGCACACTGAAATTTAAGCAGATGCTGAAGCACTTTGCTGAATTTGAGTCTCAGGAAAGCTGAGCTTGTTAATGCTGAGATCACTTGAGTGCTTTTTTGTTGAAATTTTTCACACTTAATTTATTATGACAAGGGAGATAAAGTATAGACTATTAAGTCTAATTAATGGCACATGAAGTAACATTGATATGTAAGTGTGGAGAAAAAGGAAACAGTTGGAGCATACAGTGCTGCCTCTCTCTTCCCTTTTTCAGAGCGCAACTGAAAGGGCCCAATTCCACAGTCCTCTAAAGTTAAAGATTTTGGACTACTTTTTATCCATAGGACCTGAACAAGCAGCAGCATATACCCCACATTGTTCATCTGCAGCGTTGTTCCGCCTCCAAGCCATCACCCTGCTTTCTGCAGCAGGCAATTAGGCAGAGAAAAGATCTCTTTACGGTCTGCAGTATCTGCAAACAGCGATGTCCATATTCCTCTCCCTCCACACTGGAATAGCTCTTACAGCACTTCCTACAGGACATTCAGTCTGCTGGGTCAAGGGACTCCCATAGCCTCCTGCATTTACTCCTCATTCCTACCCCAAGCCTGCTAGATGACCTCTTTTTGAGATGAAACTGCTGCCTGAGGTTTCCCAACCAGTCCCTGAACATCTATACTCAGCAATCATCTGCATTAAACACCAACAAAGGCACAGAATACAACCTGACACCAGCAGAAGGACCCTTTAAAACACACACAATAAATAATGAACCCTCAGAAAAGCCTAGCAAGGCAGGATCCCAAATTTCACCATGGGGAATGGCAGAAGCAGAAAGGTTAAACAATTTACTCAAGGTCACAGGAGAAGTAATTGTCAGTGCTGGGATTAAGATTTAGGGATTTATAGCTCCTGGTCCTGTGTGCAGGCCACTAGATCACTGTCCCTGGCACTCCAGAGAAACAGGCTGCCTCTGCTTCCAGTGAAATGCTAAACCAAATGCTCTGACCTTTCCTTCTGTTATCAGATGGAGGACTTTCTTAACACCAGGTTACAGAGGGCGATGGGAGTGAGGGTGAGAGGAAGTGACAGACCGAAACTGGGATGTGCAAAGCCTTCGTAAATCAATTTCCCTCGATCTGTTTGAGCAGTGCTGGCTAGCTGGCTGCCCACAGCTCAGGAGGGACAGTGTGGGGACCTGATGGATGTTTCGGGAGTAATTGGCCCATTTTCATTTGCGGACACTGACAAACTACTTCAGAGATTGCACTGTGGGTGTGGGCAGGTTTATATCATTCACAGCACCTCAAGTGCTGCCCATGAATTTCAGAGCTTACAGAATATATAAAGAAGCTGTAATTCACTGAAATATAGAGAATCATAGAATCATTCTAGTAAGAGACCTTTAAGATCATCAAGTCCACCTCTTAACCCAGCAGTGACAGTTCACCGCTAAACCACGTCCCTCGGCACCACTTCTCCATGGCTTTGAAACCCCTGCAGGGATGGAGACTCCACCACTGCCCTGGGCAGCCTGGGCCAGGCCTTGACAACACTTGTGGGGAAGAAATTACTATTCATGTTTAACCTAAACCTCCCATGATGCAACTTGAGGCTGTTTCTTCTTGTCCTTTTGGATTTCAAATGGAAACAATCCCCAACTTTGTGAAATATACATTAATTTCACAAGGATGGCTTCACAAGAGGTTACAGTTCAGAAATATGAGTGTGTGTGTGTATATATCTCCTATTTTTTATACAAACATATGTATATATATGTGTGTATATGTATAGTTTCTTATCTTGGCAAGTTCAGTTTTGATACATTGGTTTCCTCCAATCTCACTCTCATCTGAGCAAGCAAGCCACTTGACAACCTCATGCCTCAAAGCCAGGCAGCTAATTCAGACTCCGTTAGAGCTAAACACTTCTCTCTTTTCACTTGCCTGCTCTAAAAACAAGCCCATGTGATTTGCTAATTTACATAATAACTTCTGACAAGCCGACTCTGAAGTCTTCTTGGGTGATTTGCTTCTCTTTGCAAAACAAAATGGGAGGCAGCAACATCCAAGGCAATGAGTGTATCTATTTCCCTTGGATAGACCAACCAGCTCTTGGAGCTCTGGTTCCTCTGGAGGTAGTGGGATCAGAAATTATGCAGCTGCCATGGAGATGGGAGGAGAAGAAGCTCCAAAGGGATCTGGAGCTACATCAAGTGGGTCAGCCCTCCAGCTTCCTGTTGCACAAACCAGAAAATGCTCTGGAATGCTCATCTTCTCCAGACAGAGATAAAATGGCCCTAGTGTCACCCATGTGGGACAGCTGGGTGGGTGACATGAGCTGGGGGTGTGACTTCTCTCCCTGAAACAACACACACTGGTGCTCTGCCTCTGCAGAGCTGTGAAGTAAGACAGATTAATCTTTGCCAGTGTTAAAAAAGCAAAGTTTCCTATGGATTAGCTTTTTGCAGAGCCATAAGCCTTTGAAAAGTGGGTCCCAACATATCTTGCCTATGAAGTCAATTAGCTCCTAAAATGACAACGCATTCGAAAGAGCCCAGAAGCTGATACAGAAATACCTTCCTTTATTAAGCCTGGCCAATTTTCTGTCAACAAAAATTATGCTTCTGAAGTGATGTGGAACAAGAATCAAACATGAAAGCATACAAGTATCCACTTTTGAGCCCTTGAACAGTTACAAGAAGCCACTTCTTGGTATTTCTGCTACACTGAATGAATTTTCATTACCTGAAGTATCTATTATCTAATGAATAAAAACCCCTGCAGTATGCATTAAAGTTTACTATGAACAAAACCCCTGGCAAACAAGCATTACTTCATGGTGAATTCTCATGGCAGATACAGTATTTTTAGTGACTTTGTAGCATGGATGATGTGTCACCGACCATACTACTGCACTTACCGTCAAACTTCATCTTGACTTCTGAAATGATGAAGCAATGAATTTCACAAATAAGCACGGTCAGGGAAGGTGTAATTTTTTCATCAGTAACATCATGCTCCAGATCCTTGGTTGTGGTTGAGGAACACAGTTCCCAAATCCCAAGTGCTTCATGTGCGGTCCAAAACCTATGGCAAATAGAAGTTAAGCAATTAAAAATGGCATAAACAGTCCAAACCATCAAGGTCAGGTCTGGAGATCTCAGGATACCCCTGCTCTGGGAGAAAAGAACTGTGCATTAATCCAGCTGTAGGAACAAAATCCACAAGGATTATAATTTGGAGAATCTCCAAATGCTGGGACATGCCTTGATGGCTTTAGTTTTTCCTTTAAAGTTCTTTTAAAGTTCCAAACCAGTTCCTCACTTCCATGACAAGGCAGCCTTAATGGCAGGGGTAGCCTAACAACATTCTAGGCTAAACACAGAGTTCATTAATAGCACAAAGTACTTTGGCTTTTATGTAAAAAGTATAAGCGGTTTTGGTGTTTGGGGGATGGTGGCAGTAGCTGAATTATACCTCGAACAACATAAAGAACAAGGAAAAAGGGTGAGAAGGATGCATCTCCAATAGAAAGAAAAGTGCCTGGGTTGTGGCTGGGTCAATTGCTTTTAACTTCATGCAGCAGATGTGCAGGGAGCCATGCAGTCAGCACCAGACTCTGAGAAGGTGTGACATAAAGAAGAGCTAAACATTGTTTACAAAAGCCAAGCAGCTGAGGCTGACTCTGCTGCGATAACAAATCCATGAAGTTATACTGGAGCACTAGTCATGAGGAGCAGGAGTTTGGCAGGGTGCCTATGACTGTGGGAATAATTGATATTTTCAGTTAGGTGGCCAGAACTGAAAAAAAAAGAGAAAAAGAATCAGTTTGACTTGTCCAAAACCACATTTTCCCCTTTTTTTCAGCAAGGAAAAATACACTGTCTTGAGCCAAAGAAATGTCTTCGTCAACCCAACAATCCATTTTGTTTCTCCACATCTTTCATCAGACAGAAAAAAAAGGGTAAAGTAGGGCTCTCTTCCCTTCCGGGCTCAGGGGTTCCTCTCAATGCTGAGGAGGATGCAGCCCTTCCTAAACTAAGAAGCAGATGGAGAAGGCCTTGCAGCTCAGCAATTCCTGCTCCCAGGTGTGGGTCCTCACACCTGGATGGCAAGGATGCATGTAAAGAGGCATAGAAGGATGCAATGGAGGAGAGGAAGGAGGTAAAAGGGGTTTTCTTTCTTAATAATGACTCAAATTTTCACACATTCTGTCAAATCACAGAAACAGCAAAAGGAAAATCTCTGGGTTGAAAATACTACAATCAAGTCCATTGAATGCATCTGCTGTTTTCTCTTTGCACTCCCTGAAAATATTTGCTGAGCTATTTCTCCTGTCCTGGCACTGAAATAAGTGATTTGCTAATAATTTTGTTTTGAGACTAGTAGCACTGAATACTCAACTAAATTTATCAGCCAAGTACAGCACCTATGCCCCCACCCCATTGAAATAACTGCAGCTTCTGTGGAAAGATGCGATTAAAACCACATAAAGCAAAAAGCACAACCCAAGTCTTGATTTAAATGCTATAAACATGCCTTACTGCACTCTCCTTTTACTCCAAAGAGCAGAAGCATCCGTAGACGAGCCCCTGTTTCCCTGGCACAATCCTGCTTTTACCAGTGTGATTATGAAGATGGCAAGTCCTGATTTCCAAAACACCACCAACTTGAGAAGTAGCCAATTAAAAAACAGAAGGAAAAAAAAAAATCTGTTTTTTTCCTGTCTTCTCCTCAGATCAGTCTGAAAATGCAATGCAATGGAAGCACAAAAAGTTATTATGTGACTCGCAGCCTCTAGCTATTCTGACTTCACTGGGTGCCTCACAAGCATCTATTCTTCTTGGAGATAGGCTGAGATGGGCTTCCCAGAAAGATTATTATATATTTTTGCTATGAGCAGGAAAAATACTCTGATACTGTGTCATGTCATCTCCTCAGTGGTATCTCATGTGAAATATACTGTGGTAGTGTGAGAGGGAAGAAAACAAACCTGTTATATGACCATGTACTCTTTAATCATTACGAACTTCTCCAGGGATGAAGAGGAACCTTCAATGAGCCAAGTGGGACTGTGAGTACCTGAGAGGGCAGGACCCACATGGCTATTCCAAAACTGGGGCTGTGGTGGGAGCTGCTGTGGGCAACAGGGGCCAGTTCTTCACCCACAGGCACATGTGGAAAGCGTTTCACAGGCTCTCAGAGAACTGTTTCTGGGAACTTCTTGTGGAAGAGTCGAACGATGTGTTGACCATCCAGCTCAGGGATATTCTCGCCATCCCAAACCACACTGCTACAAAAGAGCTGCCAAAACCCAGGGCACAGGAGCTGCCTCAAAGCCAAACCAATTGCTCTTGCATAAACCCCCACTGAGTTTGGGGGTTGAGGGCAGGGTGGCCCTCACTGGTTCAAAACACTTGACCCAAAATGTCTTGAAAAGCCTTTATGGACCATTCCAGACTGCTCTGCATCACTAATAAGACATTACGACCTTTTATAGCTTCTCTTCTAAGACAAAAAGCTACATAATGGTCCCTCACAGTATCCCCGAGAGATCAGCAGAGATTATAATCTTTATTTTATTGAAACAGGACTAGGCAGGAAGAGGGCATGGGCCACTTCACAGTCCACCATCATATGATCATTAGGTGCCACCAACATAGTGAGGAGAAGTCACAGGAAGCTGAGCGTCTACACCAGTGCTTTGAGTCTTAAGGTGTCTGGACAAAATGGCACTTTTCTTGGACAAGGTTGAGAATAAAGCTCTCATCTCCAGATCTGCAGAGATGCCCTTTACCCAGAAGACTTTTCCCAAAAGAGGGTTTTATAACAGCACATGAGCACTTCCATGAGATGACAACCTCCTCCTCCCCTGGCTGGGCGATCATCAGTCTAAGGCTCCTTTTCCAAGGCGGCAACAAATCCTACTTTACATTAGACATAAAATTTCACCATTGATTTCACCCCCACACACATTGTATTGAGGGTCAAGAAGCACAAATAAGCTTCACCAGCTTAACATCCAAAATGCAGGACCCCACATGGAGCAAGCCCCTTGCTCTTACTCTGTCACGATGCACTATTAAGCGTCACACAGGGTTCTGCGACAGGGAAGGCAGAAATAAAATGACACAGATTTCTTGACAGCTGAAGCCCCCTTCTGCTCTGAGGTCACTCTGGAGATGAAGGAGGTCATGAATATCTGTAAATATTTTTAATTCAAATTCTTCTGATCCTATAAGTCATGTAGAGGAGTTTCTACATGAATTGAAGGTTATCAGCTTGTGAGCAGTCAAGGTCCCTCAGAGCCACAGGAGTAAGAACCAGAGCTGAGCAAATCATTTGCAACTAATATTTTTTTCATGAATTTCACCTTTGTCTGAGAATTCTCTATAAACAGACAGCAACATTCTCTAATTTATTCATTACTTATGTTCAATAGTAATGTCAGCAAATAACTTCCTCTCTGTAGAGCCATCCATTATAAATTATAATATTGCGAGATGCGCCGTATCCATTTCCCTTTCTACTCCCTGGTAAGGGGAGGTGGGAACAAAGCATCACGGTGTAAATTGCAGAAGAATATAAACTCTTCAGAATTCACTGATGGTCAGTACATGAGCATCCCGCTTGAAAATTCACTCGGCGAGCCCTATGCTTGTAGAGCTTGAATATACAAATAAATGAAGCAGTCAACCACAGAAGGACTGCTGAACTCAATCACATCAAAATTCACTTTCAAATTCAAATTATTACAGATGTTTTTTTCCTCTTCCCCTACTCACTCCACTCTGTTGGCTCACAAAGCAGTACTACATGTGGGGGCTTCAGGTCCAGGAGGGTCTCATAAACCTTTTTCTTTTTTTAATTTTTTTTTCCAGCTACACCATCAAAATATCTCTAAAATCCAATGCCCAATTCAGCAGATACCATGGTGCTGTCGGTCACTTAAAATCATCCTCTTCTGCTGAAACCAAATAATTTCAGGTTCAAATTAGATGCTAGTTTATTAGAAAAATTCACTTTCACATCTCTGCTGTCCGCCAGGTCCCCCTGGAAAGTTGAGGTGGGCTAGAAAATACAAGCAGCCATGGAACCAAGCAGGGCTGGGTTTCACAGGGAAGCATTGCTCAGCCAGGTCTAGGCAATGTGTGCTTGGAAAGCTTCACCTATTGCCAAAGGTCCAGGGTTGACTTCACCAAATTTACGCATGGTTCATGGTAGGTACATTTGAATTGCAGACTATGGCCCAAGCACACCTGAGCTGGTATGCCACAGTGCTGGGCTTTGCATACCACCCCTGAAGGACATAAGCCAGGACTCCAGGCACGTCACAAAACCATGGGCTGTCCACCTAAAAGTCCACCTACTCAAACCACACTAACCAACACCTTCCCTTCTATTCCCTGTAACCGTTCTACACATTGCATTCCCAAACATTTTGCTCTGAACAATGTCATCTGCCCCAACTCAAGATGATAAGCCAGTGTGTCCAGGGACACACTAAGGCTTGTTGCAGCTGCAGGGAAATATTTATCAGGGCAGGGCCTTCAAAGCCTGTAAAGGCTGAATATTCTTCTAAAATGCAAGCATGTCTGCAATATATTGCAAATGTGCTCTTGCAGGAAAAGCATGTACTATGAATAAATACTACACATGCCCAGTTAGATGTAATTTGTTCAAATCTTGCTCTGCCTTGAGATCTTGTGGCAGAAGGTAGCAAAAAGGCAAAAATGTAAAAGTTTCAGGTTTTTTCCATAAGAAATACACATTTGAAATGAGGTGCACAGATCCTAATCCAGTGCATGTGCTACCTCTGCTGAAAAAACAGAATTTTGCTTTTATTGAAAGGCTTGAATGCCCAGCTGCTTCTTGAAAATCAAAACAAACCCCACACAGTGGTCTCCAGCACGGCCCAAGGCCTGCATAATCATGACCACAGGACATTGATTTTTTTTCTGCTGCTAAAGAATAATGTGATTTCACAGCCTGGTTCAATTCCTTTGTGCCTCAGCGTGGAAGTTAACAACTGCTCACTGGAGGCCAGATCTCGCACACCTTCAACAGATGAGCTGTCCCTGCTGACTTCAGGCTGTCACCAAGAGCTCTTCCACCTCCTTGTACCATTTGCATCAGCACACGTCCTCCAAGCATGTTTGCCGGGCGAGGCTGAAGATCAGAAGAAGCAGGCAGGACAGAGCTGTCTGTACACACTGCTTTGGGGAGGAGGTGTTGGAGTGGAGATGTCAAAAAGCAATGAGCCTTAAAACATGTTTTTCTCTCGTGCTCCACTACAAGCTTTGCTTCCCACTACTGAACGCCGGCACAACGGAGCTGCTTTCATACTGACTCCGAGCCGCCTACGTGAGCAAACCCTTTGTTGCCATGTGTGGTATCAAAGCTCCCTCTGTGTTTAAAAAAAGTGTTACAAATTTTTTGGTGTTGCTGGGTTGCTTGCCTTCATTCACTCCTTCCCCTGCTCTCGTTGCCCTTTGAATTCACTTTCCGCCAAAACATTCAGTCTTCGTATTCCCAAAATAGCTGCTGGCAGGAAATGTTAAGAGTCCTCAGCCTGAGAAATAACAGGGCCTTCTATTGATCTGAACCACTGAGGGTGGGATTTTCTGTATGCTGCTGAAGAGGAGGAGGAGAGACTGAGGGAGAGCAAGTGCCTCTCCCAGCAGCTCCCTATGGACTTTGCAGCGGTGTTCATGGGGGTGGAGGTGGCTGCAAAAAATCATGAGTCACTTGCAGTGGTTCATGAGCATGGAGTGAGACATACAAAGGGTGAGCTGGTTATCAGCAGAAAGGCCTCAGCACCTCCTGAGTAGAAAGAAAGAGGAAGGAAGGAAGGAAGGAAGGAAGGAAGGATATCCTTTTGTGACAGCACCCAGGAAAGCTGCATTCTGCGCACAGTTCTCCCCAAACTGAGCATCTGCTTT
>JANHFX010027185.1:0-13504 GCA_027560015.1 Chloroceryle amazona
GCCCCTCACCCCAACCTGTGCATTTTGTTTTCTTTACTATAATGTCTTTTGTACTCTGTAAAATAATTACTATGCTGTTAAAAAAGAAACAAAACAAAAAAGGAAAATTGACACAGTGACTCACTTTAATGGGATTACGAGGAGCAAGAATGCTTCCCTTTTTTCTTTTGTGCCTGAAAACACATTTTAGCCTGCTTCTCTGCCCACTTAGGGAAGACGAACTAAAGAACATATACCAGGCTCCATGCACTTTTCAGATCTAATTCCTGAAACCCCTCTTGTGACCTCCTGTATAGGAGCTCCCTGCTGAGATGGAGCTCTGCAGAAATTGCTTCATGCTTTTGAAGTCAGATGCTAAGTCTCCACTGCTGCAGGAGAAGACAACTTAGAAACAAATGAGGTTTTTGATGATGACAGAGACCAGGCAGCTGAGTGTCTGGTTTTATCCCCACTTTCCTCCCACCCTTTCCCCAAACTTTTGCTGTTATAGCCACATCGAGCTGGAATTTGTGAACAGTTCATCTGACTCTCAGCCCATTGTGGTAGGTACTGCTGAAAGCAAGAGGAATGACTTAAGGGGTGCAATAAGAGGGGAGGCTAATATGTGTAGAGGTATTTTTCCAGTGGGAACTATGTCTCCTTTGCTTCTTTCTTACAGCTAAACATACCATTGCACACAGACATTTTCAGTTTTAATTCCTATTCATCAGGTGTTTAGTAGTGGCCTGATATTCAGTAGCATGTGCTAGGCTGACTGCTAAAGTTTTACCTGTGCTCCTTTTAAATTGCCTGTGAAAGAAAAAGGTATATAAATCTTTTACACTGTATTGTTTTGTGAAGTTTTCTCCTGTGGAATAAAGTACATACTCTTCCTTTTTCCTTGTATATTACCTTTTGACCTTGCCTCTGCATAGATGGCATTGGAAGTGGCAAGAATAGCCCCTACTTCTGGGAGAGCGTAAGCAGAATTGGTTGAGACAAGGTCTTTGTGCTTTCTGCTCCTTGTGCTTACAGAATTGCAGGTGGGCGGGTTTGCTTAGGAATTCATGCAAATAAACTATGAGCAACAATTTTGCTTTTCCCGTGGGGAAAATGACTTAGAATATATTTCAGAATTTCAGCCTCATTATGAAAAAATTACTTTCAATATTATGTTAATTGAAACCATTTGATGGATTTAGAGTATTTTTGTAGTCAGTGGAGAAAGGCGCTATCCTTCAAAAGTGACTTTACAAACTCTTAAAGTAATTTGGTTTTGAGTCATATTGGCTCTTAATGCCTGATATTACCTGTGCAAATTTGAGGTTCTGCTGCTTTGTCATTGAGGAGCTGTTAATGCTGTTAGTTGTGTCTTTGAGGATATATGAAATTGTCAGCTGGGAAAGGTGAACACTGTAGTAATGGAACAGTGAAAGTCACAAAAACATTCCACTTGACTTGTGAATGTGCCCTAAAGCCCACTAAGTATGTAGACTGTTCTGACTTAGGGATATTTCTCAGACTCATTGATTCCATTGATGAAAATTATGATGAAAAGTAGAAACCAGTCCCAGGTATTTATCTTTTAGTAGCACTAATAAAATCGTAATTCCA
The DNA here is from genome assembly GCA_027560015.1 of Chloroceryle amazona. Classification (NCBI taxonomy): domain Eukaryota; kingdom Metazoa; phylum Chordata; class Aves; order Coraciiformes; family Cerylidae; genus Chloroceryle; species Chloroceryle amazona. Next base: position 1,594 of record JANHFX010027185.1, read on the forward strand.
AAGAAGACAGACTTCTCAATGAGGGATTCCTAAATGAAGGAGTTTATCACAGATTCCAGGTCTAGAACACTAATGCTTTCTATGCTGAATTTTTTATGTAATGAATGAGCCTTTCCTTGATCAATAAAGTTTCACCTTGCTGAGTGTCTTGATTTTCTTTTACATTGACTTCAACTTCCTTCATCAATTCTATTCATGCTTATTGTTTTCCCTTTTACCATGTTGAGTTTCTGATCTTACATTATCAGCCTGCTTCATAAGGAACTGTATCTTATTCTGGATGGAGAAGTGGATATCTCATCACTTCATTGAGGGAATCTTGGCAGAGGAAGAAAAATGTACTCCACACGCAAGTGCAAGTTTATCTGACAGCTGGGCAAGACCTGGCTTTCAAGTGAGGTGTAACTGCTTCTAGTTTTGTGCTTAGTATGGTCTTCTGCTGTTTCTTAACGTCTGGGCTTTGGTCACTTGTCAAACACACCGATGATCTGCATGGTAGCATAAGAAGGAAGAACTTGCAGTGTACCCTTGCTAGTCTGTAGGTTTGTGAGACAATGTGAGATCAAAGAGAACAAAACCATTTTTTTCCTAATTACTGACTTCTAATTCAGAAAAGGAAAAAGGAGAATTTGAAGGGTATCTCTTATGTAGTGTGTACTGCATGGAACACAGTTTGGGAGATTTAAGTCTGTATCTTTCATCTTTTATAGTTAAGTTTAGTATTCTTCAGATTAAAACATGAATTGGATACATGTGCAGAAGTGCACAATACAGAAAGCCTTCAGTCTGGTGTGTTTCTGCTACTGCTGAAGCGTAGCTCCTTGACAATGCAACCCTGTACTCCCCTCGTTGCAATGATTTCTGATGTAGTGTCAAACCCAGAGTTCCCAGTGTGTGGGTTTACCACAACTGAAACATTAGATCTCCGCAATAAAAACTGAAGTTCGAAGACTACACTTCAGAGTGAAACTACAAGGTGCTTATTTTTGATGGAGACATGGTCCTTGTGCATCCAAATTGAGATTGAGTCTCATTAAAACTCATTGCAAGTCTCCCGGTAGTCTGTTCCACATACAAAGTAAATTTATTTTGACTTGGCTTTCTCTGAGTGTATTGTGAATTGTGTGGTTGATGTCTGTTGGTATAAATACCTGGTATATCAAAAGAAGAGATTATACTGTATTTCATGTCTTTCTCCATGTGGGGATAAGATGAAAACTAACAGTTTAATTTATAGGTGAGAGATACTTGCATACTGCTGTAGTGAGTGTAGTAGAATTTCAGCAGAACAAAATGTCCAAACAGCCACTTTCACAAGGTCTGCTCACCAGTGTTGGTATCTTGCTTAGATCAACACCCTTCATCTATTAATGGTACTGTTTCTGTGCCATACCTAAAAAAAATAAATTAAAATCTGTTAAATTTTTCATTATGAACACAGCTGAGCTGACAGGATGTTGGTTAGAAGCTCTGTTAGTAGAAACTAAAATCTTGAGCTGCAGCACTTCTAAATTTATGGAGTTTTCAAGCTATGCCCCAACTGAGAGGTTGATAATCATAATCTGTTTTGAAGAAGAGGACACTCAGGAAACAACTAAGGGGATGGTATTAATTTGCTCAGATATCTGATCAAAGTTTGCTTATGTAAGGAGAATCTAGGAAAAGAGAGGGCCCCAGGAATTTGATTTTCTATTTGTTCTTGGAAAGTGGAAAAAAAAAGTGCTCCAAGAACCTGATTATTCCTAATTTAAAGTTCTCTAGTTTTAAATGAGAACACTATTTCCTTTATTTTGCTTAGTGGAAAAGGGAGTTAATTCTCAGCATGCAGTGATCTTCAAACTATTATCAGTAACAACAGTTACAACTAAGGAAATGCTAGAAGTGCCGTATACAAAACAATCCTATGTTTTATGGAAGGGCTTTTTTTTGTTTGTTTTTAATTTACAGAAGGCTGGTAAAAAGTAAAGTTGTTGCATGTTTGTGCAGTGCTTACAGAAAAGTGAAGAAAAACTTGGGGACTTTGTGAGGGGAAAACTGGAAAGAGATGCAATCCTAGAATTTGGTCCTAATAGAATTAGTGTGAGCAAGACCAGGCCCTGAACATTTAAAAGGATGTAAAGCACTTTGAAGACCTGCTCTTGTTGTCTGACTGAAATGTGAGTTGTTTAGTTAGAGACAAAAAACTTAATTTGCTCTTGCAAGATTTAGTTTCTTTCAGTTAGTGATACACTTAAAAATCCTAATGTGTTTCAAATTAGGATAATTTGAGGTTTTGGATAGGAGCTTTCTAATAAACATAATCAAGAAAATATGTTCCATGGAGTAAATCTCATAATATCTGGATCTGTTAGTGTGCTTTTCTTCCCTGTCTCCCCCATGCAACCAATACAAGAACAGTCTACAGTTATTTTTAGCTTTATAGGGTTTCGGTTTTACTTTATTTTTTTTAGCCACCTACATATTGCAATGGTATCTTGACTTTAGAAAAGTTTCTGGTAGTTGGAAACCTCAGGGAGCAGTAAAGGGAGAGTGGAGGGCTCAGCACCCACAGCTGCTTCTCCTCACAGTGCTGCTGTGCTTCTGTGCTCTCAGAGCAGAACTGAGAGGATGATGTAGCAAATCTTTTGAAAACCTAAATTTTGTACTGGTGTCAAAGCTCAGTGGTTCAAGTCAGGGAGATCCACAGCTGTGAACGCGGTGCTGTTGATCTGCAGCACAGGTACTTGGGCATCAAGTTGTTGGCCAGGCCTTTCTACAGCTCGGTGGAAGGTATAGCACCCAATTCCTAACGGGATTTTCTGACACAAGGCTGCCGTGACACTGCTGAAAGGAATTATCTCTGCAGTTTCTTATGTTATTTACTTCTGTTTTCATAGACTTGTTTTAATATGAAATGAAAGGAAGAAAGTTTCTGTAGGTTACTGCACATTATGAGCTCTTACAGCTGAAATCCTTCCTTCCTTGTGATAGTGCTTTACAGCCTTGTATGGCTATGTGAGGAATCGCTATATTGCAGACTACTTCATTTACCCTAAAAAAAAATCCTTTCTGCTTTAAACATTGCAAATAATGGCCTAGGCAACTGTTTCTTGGCTTTATCTCATGAATGCTGTGATAAAGGCTGTAAAGGAAACATGATACAGGAATTACTTTCTGAGGATGAGACCTGAAATCAACTTTTTAATGCATTGCCTCAAGAATAGGCTGAAGTGTCCCAAATGTAGTGAGATCTGTCAGCAGGACAATGGCTGCCTCCTCTTTGGCATTTACCAAAGGGCTGCTCTGCACCTGTTTGCACATTTGCTCCTGTGTGCTACTATGACAGTAAACATGTGTTCAGAGCCTGTTTTGTGTGTGTACAATAGGTGTTCTTATGTGTCTCTGTCACTGTAAAGAAAACCTGAGGATTTCCACTTCTGTGGAAGTAAAGGAGAATGACTTCTAGTAGTGGTGCTTGCTGTGAGTCTTCACACTGGTCTCCCAGGTGCCAGCATAGCAAGTACGCTTAGGGGAATTGTTAATAATCATGTCCCAAATGGTGGTTTGAACTCTCTGGGTTTTGCACCTTGCTCAGCTTGCCAAATCTGTTCTGCCAGGTACCATAACCTACACAGATCTGAATTGCTCCAAAAGTAATGAGAAGTCTTTGGAGCTTCCATCTGAACATCAGGAAACATTTTCACCATGTGGATCACTGAGCTGTGGCACAGGTTGCTTGACGAGGTGGTGGAGTCTCCCACCCTGGAGATACTCAAAAGCTGTCTGGATATGGGCACTCTTCTCTAGACACTGCCTGAGCAGGGGGGGTGGACTAGATGACCTTTAGAAGTCCCTTCTAACTTGAACTGTTCTGCAATTCTGTTGCTTTGCTTCCCTCACTGAGATTCTACCAAACACTCTTGGAATACCCAGAACTGGGAACTTGGGGAAGAAGAGTGCAGGAAGTGCATGTTTTTGCATTTTCTGTTTGGGGCTGATGTTGTCAGCACAGAGTCAGAATTATTTATTCATTGAACTGCAAATTCCCTTCTTGATGCTAAAAACACTTCTAAATGCAATTAAGAGGAATAGTTTGTACTGTCTTCAAACTTTTGAGATTTATTTTTGTATTATCTTCTGCAAGCTGACCTTATATGTTATTAAGTAGCAAAGGAGATGTTCTGTGTAGATTTTCAAACTGCTAATATGAACATAAGGGAGCTAACTGTAATGGAGTTCAGAACAGAGACATTTCAATGCTTATATGTGTCTGAGAGCGCTGGGAACACCTTGTGCATCTGACGCTGGCTGACGTTACTCCCGAGAATAAATGTAAAAACAATTCTGTACAAAGCCTGGCTGGGAACAGGGAAGAAGGTGGGGTGGAGAATTGGCAGTTCACATCTCTTATGGAAGATGTTGTAAAATATTTTAGCTGTGCAGGTATAAGTCTCTCTATAAACAGAATGACCTTAATATGCAGTTGTGTGTTCAACATTTAAAACAAAAGCCATAAAAACTCTGAGTGTACATAGACACATCAAACTTTGTTGCCGTTATATTTGCACTGGATACCAAGTGATGTCTCTGTCATCCTTCTCTTTCCATGTCCCTGAAGTTTTGCATAATAAATTCACAAACTGCTGTAGAAGTGGATGCCAAAAAGGGTCTCTGGTGGACTTTTGTGAGCATGCCAGAAAACATTCTATGGATAGTAACATGGAAAGTGAGTTAAATTACAGTACTAAATGCAGGGTTTAGTTGAGAATGCCAGGTGCATTTAGAACTGGGGGACAAGGGGAGTGATGGAGAGTTGGACTTCCTTGTAACTTCAGACTCTCAGTCCCTATGGTAATCAGTGGAGTCCTCAATGCAGATGCTGTAAACATTAATTAAACAAAACCTTCTCAATGTTCTAGTATCACTTCTGGAAAACCCTTGAAGACCTTGTGTTGTTGCTTGTACAGTGTTGATAAAATATGTGAGATTTCAGACAGACTGTGAACTGAAGCCATAGTTGTGATTATTATTTTCAGACTGTACAATGGTTGCTGCAATGGCAAAAATGCTTACAATAAATATATCAAACAATTTGTTTATGCAATGTAACTATTTCCACCCATAAAATTGAAGTATGGATAACAAAAAAACCTTTCTACTTTAAACATACTAAGTTGCTCCACTTACTGTTCTTCCAAAATGGTCTGTTAGCATATAGGAATCAGGTCTTTACATCTCCCAGTCTGCAAGTGCAGTTTGTTTTTTTCTGTGGGACATACCTACTATTCTTGCCCTCCTGGCCCACATCTGCTTGTGATGAGCTGGACTTTGGTCCCACAAGTAGTGCAGCGATAGCTGCTCAGCAGCACACCTTCTGCAAGAAGAACAGATAATGTCTTGTTTTACTGTGCCTGAAGGTAGACAATGCAGGTTCTGAGGAGATTGATGTTTTAAACCCCAGAATCTGCTCTGCCAAGTGCTGCTGGCCTAAAAGGTGTAGCCTTTACTGCTGCTTGGAGAGAATGGTGCAGCTGCCTTAGCAGTTTGGGAGGATCTAAAGAGTGAATCTTGGTGGGACACAGCTTAGGGTGGGGGTTAACCACAAGATACAACCTCATGTTTAGCATATTTTCTTTAGGTGTTTATGTGGCTTCCCTGCAGGTGTCACTGCTCAGGTGTTGAATGTTGCTCCTCACAGTTTATCTAAGGGCTGACAGGCAGCAAGGTCCAGGTTCTGGTGATCGCTATGGGAGCTGGGTGCAAATGACAAACACAATGCTTTATGTTGCTCTGCTTTCTGAATGTAGCCTAAAGCCACAGCGGTGCCTTTAATCACTGCTGATCTACTCAAGACTCCTCCTGTCCTCTGATTCTTCATCTCAGTGTGGCTCTTTTGCTACAGCATTAGAAATAATGAGGTTTGGTGATAATTCCAAGATGGTGTGCTCCTTAGCCCATGCCCCATCTGCTTCAGAGAAGAACAAAGCAATCTCTGAAGCAACTGTCCAGGTCTGTGTGAATCAGAAGGAGGAGAAATATGCATGAGACATAAATAAAGGTTAACATTAAGTTTAAATTAGTGAGAACTAGACTCTGGAAATGAAACTAAGGAGAATAAGATAAGGCAGTGGTAGGAGAACTTTCTCACAACTGAAGTTAGATTTCTTTGCTGTTTTCTTTGCTCTTTTCTTTCTGGATATGCAGCTTTTGGCTATTTAGACAGAAATTAAGGTAGTACAGTAACAACCCCTTGTTTCCATTTACCCTGCACTATTTTCCTTCAACTGTCTTTCTAGGATGATGTTGACACTTCAGGATGATTTTGTTTTGTTTTTAAATCTAAATCCAGATGTCACTCTGTCTGTCAAATAACAAAACAGATTTTTTTTTTTTATCTACATGAATTATGCAGGTTTGTAGATTTATATAATGTGTTTACCTCAGTGGTTGCTGAAATTCTTACAAGGTATTTTAAGAGGTCACTGGATTACTCTACTGGTTGTAAATCACTTTTCTTTAAGGATGTATGTCTAAGGTGGTTTTTTTTATTGGTTTGATAGCTGAATTAGTAGTGGAGAACCTGGAGCCTGAGCTTAGAGGGTTGGTCTGTAGATTAATTACAGGAGTTGCCTTGGGTAGAGGGAGAGGATGGATTTCCAGTTTATTTCAAGAGCAGTGCCATAATGCAGTGGTTACCTTTAGACTAATAGCTTCATCCTTTCAGATCCCGTTCCAATTTCCCTATTGATTATGCTGTGTCTGGGTGCACAAGGAGCCTTGTATTAGTCTAAAGTCATGATCAGTATCTTTAATCTTTACAAAGGCTGGAAATCCATTCTCCTCCCCACTGGTTAGAGAGCTTTTCAACTAACACACTGTAACCTGAGGAACATTGTATTTTGGTTTGAGGCTAGCTAATGTTACTAGGCTCTACTGGAAGCTTTTTCTCCCCTTTTCTCTTTTTTCTTTTTTTTTTTTTTCCTTTGGTGTGGCTCACTTGGGGACTATTTGGAAGAAGATTTGTAATCTTAGCCTTCATTAGACCACACAAGTCAGGAGACTGATCCCCTCTTGGGCTTGTCAGCAGTCAGTTTATTCAGGACAGAACATGAGCTGCGGTGAGAGTAGGGAGGCATGTTTTTAGCCCACACTTGTAGATCGGTGTCATGGGGGGCCAGCAGCACCGTGCTGTTTGGTAGTGAGGGCTCATTATGTGCCTGTCCCCTGTGGTCACACAGCAAGGTCTTGAGGCTTCTGTTCCCAGTGAATGGATGTGGGGAGGGGGGTGCTTCAGCTCTGAATGCTTTCTTTGAGACTTTGTTGAGAATGCTTTCCAACTGAGCCCTGTCATGTCCTCCATCATTTGAACTGGTTGGGATTTTGTGAGGCTGGGGAGGATGGGATATAGTCTGAGGACGATGGGGTGGAGGGTGTGACAGCCTGGGGTTGCACAGTGTGAGTACTTTTGAACAAACCTAGTAGTCTTGAACTGAGATGTTGACTACTTTTTGAGTTTGTGAACTTCTTTTTTTAATAGGTGACAACAACAAAAGAGGTTCTGAGCTGTTCTTCAAAGCTCACCTAATGTTACAAATCTGATTAAAGACATGTATTGAAAGAGAACGTTTACTAGCCTGGAGAAGTGCAGTGGTGTTAGCCTGTGTTGCTTGCTCCTGGATTTAAGTATTCGGAAGCAAGTGTTCTCAGGGACCTGACCAAGGCCCACAGAATGATATTGTAATCTCTACCAACTTCAGTTGGCTTGAGCTGGAGCTCTTTTCTCCTGTGAATGTACACTCAGCAACCCAATATCTTCCATCCTGACCGCATCTTCTTATCTTCCCCACACATCTTCCTGCACTCTGCAGCCCCACACACCCAGCCTATCACCTACCTTTGGCAAAAAATACTAAATCCTGTGCAATTCCTGCCTCATCAGATGCAGGCGGAGTCTGCTGAATTAGAGATGAAGCACATTCTGAAATATAAAGATTAGTTCCTAGTTGGTGTAGCAAGTAACAAGCAGGTACAATCTAATGAAATTTAGCAGGTAAGTTTGCAGCAGTTTTAAGGGAAAAAGGTTGTGTGTTACGGGCTTGTCATAACGCACATTATACCACTTGAGCTGTGTTGGCATAGATTAAACAGTGCAACTGCCCCGAGGCTGGAGAACAGAGTTTTGCTTGGCAAAAAAAGTGTCCTGTGCTCTGTGGTTTATCATCACACCGTAGGTGAGACAATTGTGACACTGTAATTCTGTTCCTGCTGAGAGTTGGCAGATTCTTCTTGCTTTCATTAGTGTTTTTTTTTTTCTTTCAAGATCTTGTGGGTTTTTTAATTCCTCTCTTTTGCATACCCCAAATATTTACACCGTGCTAACCAAACATAAGCTGACCTTGCAACTGGAGTGGAAACCTGCAAACAACTTTGCTCCTGGAATTATTCCCAGCTGAAATGCTGAGGTGTGCTCCTGCTTCCTGCCCTGTTTAATCGGTGAAATAATTCTTCTTTCACGGGTGCTCTAATGCTCTTTGATTTCTTTGACTGCATGGAGGTTGGGGGCACTCAGCACCCTCTAAGATAAAGATTGTAACTTTTGTGGTGCATTTTTGTCTGTTTTGTCATGTCTGTAATATTTTTGTACAAGCATAAAAATGGCACCAATATATCTATTGTACATGAGAAATATGTAGAATATGGAGGCATCAGAAGTTATAAAATTTGACAGAAGTGTATTTACATATACAAATTTCACTTCCTGAGAAAAGTCTTTGATACATCTTATTTCAGGGATTCCAGGGATCACGGGCAATAATTATGAGTGATTCCATGTGCACAAAAGAAATTAAGCAAAACCATAATTAGACAATTTGATAATTACATCACTAACAAGCTCTTAGTATAACTGTTAATGGAAACAGCTATAAACACAAAACTAGATCTGGATACTCTCTCTGGTGTTACATCAAAGCTTTCACAAGCAAATGTAACCCACTCTGAAATAATGTAAAACTGTTAGACTAAACTTTCAGTAGGTTGTGCTGGGACTTTTTTTTTGTTCATATTATTAGTAAAAAGAAAACAAAGCGCTAGTTAAAAAAAAAAGTGTCATGCGCATCCGAAGTGGTAAGTGGTAAGTACAGTATCAATTAACCTGAAGCTGGGATTAGTGCACAGAGTGAAGTGGGTTGTCATGGCTGAGGGGCAGGAGAAGGGTCAAAGGGTATCTGCTGGGTTTGGGAGCTGTGCACCTGATAAGCCTGATGAACCTTAGGCTGGACTGCAAACTGAGGGAGTGAGCATGGGCTTTTTATTGCTGTCAGGAAAGGAACAGGATGGGGGTGTTTTTCCCTCTCTGAGGGAGAAAGGGAATTTCCAAGAGACTGAGTCATTGAAATGTTGTTTGATCCTGGACCGGATAGGAGTTTGAAGAATTCTGAGGCAGAAACAAGCAGAGTAGTCCTTTTGTGGGTGAATGCCTTGGGGTTGGAAGGAGGTGGTAAATAATAACAGGCCAAATGTTATTGAGAGGGAAGGATTTAGCAGATTGAAGTGAAACTGTGAGAGCCTGTAAGGCTAGACAGTGGGGGCCATTAGCTGCCTGTGTAGCAAGGGGCTGTCAGCACCTGGTGTGGGGCTACTATTTAAAGCAGCAGACTGCTCCAGGCCTGACATGTGTCAAGGAGGATGTTTCAGACAGGTGCTGTCAAACCACGGAGCTGCTTACGGGAAGCTCTTATGCAACTTTTATGCACCCAAAACACAGCATAAAGTCTTTAGGGAAATCGGTGTGACATACAACATATTAATAGAGATGTTGTGATTTTTCCTTCTAGGTCAGCAGTTCCCTATCTTTGCTGACCCTATCAGTAAATTTCAAGTTACTGTTATCAGAAATTAGCTGGGGGGAAAAAAAAAATCCTTTCACAGGTTATTGTCTTTTTCCTCTCCCTCTTCTTCATGTGTCATCCCCCCCCACATTTGCACCATCAGCTTCAAGTAGTTATCTCCTCTTTTCCCCTTGCAACCTCAAGGGTTGGACAAGTGATCTGTGACTGTTCTCCATGGTCTTACCTAACCATCCAGCTTTTGCACTGCCCACTTGCTTTATCCTGGGTGCATTCATATGAAGGAAATAACTCCTAAAGAGGGCACATAAGAGCTCTGCAGATGTTGAGGTGCATGTTCTCTAGTTCTGTTGGGATAAAAACCTGGTGGAAATCCCCAGTCAACACTAGCGTGAGGTATGACTGCTGCCGAGTGATAAGAGCGGTTTTGCATTCTGCTTGGAATGTTCTGCATGTATAAAGATTTGAGAATCAGTACAGAGGGGAGACTTGCTCATATTTCCAAATTACATGTTTTTAACAGTGTCATCTATCTAATGCAAATGGAAATGCAGAGAAGAGGCAAATACAGTTAAATTTTTCATGTGCCTCTGACTGTGAATGTGCTTGGGAGACTTCATTATTACCGTGAAGTAACTGTTGTCTTTGTGATATACCTTTCCAGTGGTTAGAAACAAAATTCATTCTCTGTTTCTTAGATGGCACACAGATAAGCTCTTACTTTTACTTGCAATTTTGCTAAGATTAAGATTTCTTGGATTGCCTGGTGTTTTCTTATTCAAGGACATTAGTCAAGTGTGAAATTCAGATGGCTTTGTTAAACTGCAGTAAAATTCTTCAGGTGTTAACTGGCTGTGATTAGCACTGTGCTAAGGCTTGCAATGCTCCAATTCTAGTCAATCTAAACCCTTGACCTTCCAAACTCCTCTTCAGTCAAGTTGAGAAGGGTGGAAATCTGATAGTGGCAGGAAAGGAAGCAAGACTCCCTGAATGTATGTTGCTTGAGGAGACCATATCCGAGATGATCAAAAGGTAGCTCTGCTGAATCAAGTTGGTACCTCCAGTAAGTGAAGAAAGGGGTAAAATTGTTTCCAAAAGCAGAGTGAATAAAAAAACCTAAAACCACAAAACAAACCCCAAAATAAAATCAAATGTGCAAAGGCAAAGCTCTTTACCAACAGCCACCAATAAACTGTATAAATCTATTGGGGTTTTAAACCATTTTTTCCTCTTCAAAACTGTTTTTTGCATGCTATTTAAAGACGCTAATGTTCCTTAGAGTGGAGAGAAAAGCATAAGAGTGATCGTGCAGACATGGTTTAAAAAAATAGGATACAAAAGCAAGCTGAATAGGACAGAAAAGTTTTGATTCTTTGATGCATGTCAATTGTAGATGTACTGAAGCTTAACAGACTTGGTGTCACGTAGTAAATAGCTCCTTTGAGAATGCTGTTATGAAATAAACACATTTTTCTAATCATTGTTTGCCTAAAATAAAAGGTATGATTCTCATGTTTGAAAAGCAGTTATGAGAGGTTTCAGCTTGCTACAAATCCCTTTATAAATCAGGAGACCAGTAAGTATATAGGTGTCACAAATGCTGACCTTCACGCTTGTGATGTTTAGTTACCATTCTTCAAGTATGACAGCTGTTTGAGAAATCACTGGTTACAATATTAATAGTAGCTTGGTGCTGGCATTCATCAAAGTACTGAAATGCTCTTCTCACAGTAAGCACCTGCTGGACTTTGAAAATGTGGAGGTGTGTCAGAACACTAATTGCTACGGTAGCCTGGTTATGCAGAGGTTGATCTGTTGATCTGATGTTTATCAAAGCTTGGAATAATGGGGAAGTTTGGAAGGATCAAAAAAAACCTAATGTTATTCCAATATTTTAACAGGTCTGGCCCATGCAATCATAGGTCAGCGACGCTTCATGCTTATCCCGGACAGCTTTGCCATTCACATTGTTCTTTATTGTTGATATCCTATTACCAACTCTTTCAATCAGAGGGATTTTATGGGGGCGGGGGGGGGGGAAGTGTCATCCCATTTGCCGTATGGTGGGAAGTGAGACTAAACAT
>JANHFX010027185.1:25462-44055 GCA_027560015.1 Chloroceryle amazona
GGAAGTTTCACAGAAACATAAGGAGAAATTTTTTCACAGTGAGGATGACGGACACTGGAACAGGCTGCCCAGGGGGGGTTGCGGAGTCTCCCTCTCTGGAGATGTTAAAGATCCACCTGGATGCCTTCCTGTGTGACCTAGTGTAGGTGATCCTGCTCTGGCAGGGGGGTTGGACTAGATGATCTTCGGAGGTCCCTTCCAGCCCTTGACATTCTATGATTCTTTTAGTCATCAGCAGGTAGCATTTGTATATCCTGGGGATCAGACTGTGTCTTCACATTTGTAAAGGCTTCTGCTGATCTCGGTCTTGCTTGGGGGGATTTCAGTCCTTCCCTGCTCAGAGAAGACTCATTTAAACTGGTGAAGTTTTACCCCACGAGGACTGTAATTATTTGTGCAGCTGCTAATGTGAATTACAGGATACCACAATGTTAAATATTTTTGTGTTGCTTACTGGTTATTACATAACACTTCTTAAAAAAACCAAACACAAAACAACAAAAAACAAACAAACAATCAAACAAAAAAAAACCCCTAACCCTCCAAAACTCCACAATATTTGGACCTGGGGTACTAATGTACTAATGCTTGAGCCAAAAATTCAAGCACCTTGATGAAATTATTGCTTCTCATAAGAGAAGCATATAGAGAATTTGATACTAAATTAAATGCATAACATTTTTATTACTCTAGCAGTTTGGATAATAAAGTATCTAAAAAAACCCCACCACATTAAAGAATAGGATAGATTTGAGTCTTTAATAGTTCAGACTGATTTAGGGTTTATTTTCAAAGGGAAAGGAGTTGAAAATAGTGACTAGGTTAAACTGGTTATAATATAACACTTGCTCTGTGCTCCATTATTTAGAAGCAGTTGTTTCTCTTTAGAATGGGCATCCTCTTTTAACCTAAATTAACTGCATGTTGGTGTGCCTCCAAACCCAAAGCATGGCAATTAACTAAATTGTGGTGTGCGCTGCAGAACATAAAATGGTGGGCATTTCTTTGGTCCTCTAGTTACCTTCCTGGATCTGCATAAGAATCTTTTCATATCTTGAAGTAGATTATTTAAAAAGTCAAGCAAAAATTTAGCACAGTGTTTTTGGTAGGTTTGAGTGACAGGCAAGAAAGAATCAGAGAAATGGAAAAGGACAACTGTTTCAGGAACAATGTGGGCCATGAGATGGAAGGATGCATAACTGAAAATGTGGCCATTGGTGTGAGCGAGCATTTCCTGCTCCAGACCTTGAGGTTGTGAAGTTTGAATAGGGAGAAAATAATACATGTGAGGATTTGAGTAGGTGTATTTTGAACATGACAATATTCAAGTAAAAAGTGTTCCTTTCCCTGCTGCACTTCAAAAGACCCTTTTGACCAAAAGTTTGGAAAATGAGATCTTAAACTACTGAAAGCCTCTTGGCCCCAGGGATAATGATCTCAAGCCTATTCAGAGAATTATCAAGAGCTTTGTTTGTGTACAACTGATGAAAGCCTACAGTATGTGCTTTCTGTTTCCTCTTTATGTATGTGTGTTTAGAAGAACGCTGTTCTCTGAGAAAGTACCAGCTTGTTCTGGAGTTTTGCAGTAATGAACGATTTGTTTGGAGTTTACTTAGGTCATGACTGTCTCATAACATAGCAGTTCTTTCAGGCACAGGATTTTCAAAAAACCCTGGCAATGATTAGAAAGATGGAGAGTTCACGTATAGAACCAGTGTCTGTGTGGGGGGTATTCTCACTCAGAACTTTGATTCCAAGTTTCTGCTATCTAATTTATTTCTCTCCCACTTGCTGCTGTTTCTGTCACATTTTAAAGCATTAAACAGGATAAAGCTAAAATGTTAATGATTGATACAACAGTGCCAGGATAATTTAAGTAGGTTCTAAAGCCCATAATGCAAATTATAGAAATCAAGCTACTTGCTCCATCTGTATACTGAGGTGTCTTCTATAATTATCCCATGAGTTCTGGGGCCAGACCTATTTTGCCAAAGCATCTTATCAACAAAAGAAAAGGAGTTTTGTATATTGTCTCTTCTTATACCATGTTCTTATGCAACCACCCACGATTCAGTATGAGATACCTCTCACAGGAGCTATTTTTCCTTTGTGCAGTTAGGTTTGGGTCCAGAATTTTTTTGGATGGCTTGTGCTTCAATAGCAATTCAGTCATTGCGTGTATGAGATCCACACTTGAGTGTGATGGCTCCCTGAACACAGGAGAAAATTTTGTTATTGCTTGCTCATAAATAATAATGCTGAACAAATGTGTGCAAACACTTGCACTGAAGTTTTTTTTCTTTCTATCATCTAGACTCTTAACAAAGTAACCCTATAGTGAAACTGTAGAATAAAAGTGCAGGAACTTTATTTCCAGATGTTTGACTGGGCCAAGAAACAGATTGTCAAACAAAGTCATTGTCACTGAAATGATATCCCTGCTTAATTATGTCTTTTGCCCTCTTCCCCCATGAATTAGTTATCTCTGGAGTAGCTTTCCTCTGACTAAAAGCCTTGTTAAACCACATCACTGATAATTAGATATGACCCTACTAAGTTGGTGTATGTCATCAGCTGACATTTTGTCGTTATTTTTTGATATTTCAATTTGTATGTTACAGGAGTTGGCTATTTATATTTCATTTCTCCTGTCCACACTCTCAACTAGCAGCCCAGTTGTATACTGATTCTCTAAAAAAGAGAGGAGACTGAAGTCTATGTGAACTGTAGGAGGGGTTTATTTTTTTGCATTACTCTGGTGTGATTTGATCTCTTATGGCATTTTTATGCACGGCTTAATGACCTTAGAATCATTACTTTTGCCCTTCATGATATTGGGGTGACCAAGGGAAGAAAGAGGTAAAGAGTATCCCATGGACTGAAAAAGAGCTAAGTAGGCTTATCCTATGAGTATGAAAACCCCATGACTCAACTGTGATGTGAGGAAGAAATCTGTGGACTATTAGAGGAGTGAGTTAATCCTGTAAATTAGCGAAAGCCAGAAGATCACAATTAATGAGGATTTGGAGACTAGGGTTCCTCCCCTGCTCTGTAACTAAAGGATTTAGTGTGAGACTAGTTTCTTTTCTGAAATAATAGCTGTGCTGATAGATTGCAACATTGAACAAAAGTATGAAGAGGAGAAGACTAACATATCAACACATAATTGTCCTTTTGTCTCCTTTGTTGTAAATAAGTTGGCACAGAATCAGAGAAAAAAAGGTTAGCTTCTGCTTTATTTCATAGTTCAAGAACATAGTTAAAAGACAACCCATTTGGAGGTGAGAAGAGGAAATATGCTTTTCATGCAACATACAGTTCTGTGGAACTTATTGCCATGGAAATAGTATTGAGGCCAAGAGCTTAAGAAAATTCATAAAAGGATTATGTGGTTGTGGGCAATAAAAAAATCCCATCTTTCTGATATTAGGAGAAGAAAAAGATGTAAATTTCCATATAGCATAAGGCAAGTGGTATCTTCTGTGGAGAAGGTTTCCTTTAAATATGTCCAATATTTAAGGACTGGAATTCCTGAAACTACCAATGAAGCTGTCTGGCCCAGGTGTAACTGGGCTGACTGGGAGAAGGGTACTGATGTACTTAGTCAGCTCTTAGACTCTTTGTTCCTCTGTTCTGGAAGTGGCCTTTGAATGGCAGCTGGAGAGAGCTTGGATTAGAGCCTGAACCTGGTGAAGGATAAACACCAGATGACTGCTGCTGTGCTTTGGATAGAGGCCTGTGATAAACAGATTAGTGAAGAGTTCTTTTCCAACAGCTTTAACAACATTGCCAGAGTTCAATGTAAGTGTTGTACATTTCAGAATTCTTTTAAATTTACTATTTTTTTCCTTACTCAAATCTGTGAAGATTCATGAACAACATGTTGATCTCCAATGCTACATAAAGGTTCGGTCCTATGGCTGATGCTCCTCCTGCATCTTGTTGTTGTTCAACATCTGCTGCAAGAAGAGAGAAAACAGAAATGTACAAACCCAATGGTAACCCTTTCTGAGCTGGGAAGGAGGGGAGGACAAAAAAATTAGAAAGCAAATTTTTAGGAGTTTCCCTTTAGACTTCCAAGGGATAGCAGTCAAAGAAGACACAAACAAATGTATTCTCTTCTTGACTGAGACGTGTTTCTCATGTTGTTGTACATAAATGTCACATAGAATTAAGATTGGTTTTAGGAATGTAACTTCTTTTTTCTGTTTTGTAAAATCCTGTTCTAAACTTTGATTTTGTTTAGGAAAAGATTTGGGCTTTTAAATATGAAGAATTGTATTACTGTGCAAAAAATAAAATGGAAAAGCCTTTTTCTTTGATGCTGTGGTTCTGGGAAGTAAGGAATAAATAGCTAGAGGCTGATGTAACTCTGAAATGTGATTCCACACAGCTATCATGTAAAACTATTGTTTTCTTTTCCCTGAAGTGCTTCTTAAATGGTGACAGAAATGGAGCATAAAATTCTCTGTTGGGACAGCTCTTTTTTTAATTCAGTGAATTTGAGTTAAAGTTGATGATTGTTCCCTTATATTCCAGAGCATTGTGAACTTCAGAGGTGGGTGTTGTCAGACAACATATGTTTAGGGCAGGGCTTTCTTCTGCGGCCCTCCAGTATAATTGCTTTGCAGCTAACATGGCTATGTTGGTCAACCCTCTAAGATCAGCTGGAGTGTGAGAACAGCTCTGGTGATGGCAGCAAATATGGGGTCTCGCAGTCTAAGAGGGCTTAACTTCCCTTTGGGCTGGTGGATGGGGAAGCTTTCTTTTTCCATACACCTCTGGTCTGACTTCATGCTGAAGAGTGTTGGAAGTGCTTGGCAAATAAAAGCAAAAGACTGATTGTCCAGCAGCTATTGAAATTTGAATGTGCCTAGATGAAGAATAAGGACAGACTACATTTGTACATGGGTCCAGCTAATTAAACCATCTTTTAAATCTACAAGCTGCTCTGAGGAGATGTGAAATTGCACTTCACCTTTCACTCCCACCTAATGTCTCTAGATTAATTCATAACTGCTCTAAAGATTTAAAGGGAAAGGTAATGAGCTCTCATCTTCAAGAGTTTGGTTGGTGCTCATGGTGTTTAATAAGACTAGAAAAATCTCAGCAGAAGCATCTGTAGCTTTTCATTGTATGAGAGCACAAGATTCACCATCACTCATGTCATTAAGGTATCTTAGGACTTTGAGTTGATAAACTAAGAAAGTCTCAGATCTGACTAGTAAATATGAATGTCAGGTGACTGAGCTGCAACTAATGCAAGGTAATAGTTGACTGCATGGGACTGCAAGTGAAGTGTTTATGTTGACAGCTCTATAAATCAAATACGTGTGTATGTTGTGCTTTATGTTACTTTTTTTTCATCTGTGAAGTGGCATGTATATATTTTTATTAAATAGCTGGCTAAATTTATGCACAGGCTTTTGACTAATGCAAAAGATAGAAAAAGATTTAATGGTTGTAACTGTTCTTCATGAGATCACTTCTGCTTGCCTGACTTCATTGTGGCTGCATTGACCTACAATGAATACAGCTCAGTGTCACTAGATAATTATAAAAGACATCGATGATGTCAAATCTTCAATTTCTTGATACCTTTTACTGCACTATTACTTTGCAAGAAAGCCAAGGCTATTACTAAAAGCAGAGTTCAGGCCTAGTTTTGAAAAAGATGTATATTCTAAAGCATATAGAATAGTATTTTCTCTCCTGTAAGAGACAGATAGCTGACAGGGTTTATTATTGCTTTTCTTCCTGACAGGTTTTAGGCTGCTGGAGCTAGGCAGGGCTGCTGGATCTAAGCACAAATCATAAGCAAAATCATCTCTATTTTATCCTTGTATATTTTCTCAGTCGCTGCAGTGCAACACTGAAAATGGTAAATTAACTCAAGCGTTAAGAAATTACACAACTTATCAGAAGAAAATGTATAGTAATGAGGTCATCAGCTCTTAATTGATCAGTCTCTCTGATCCCCGAAGACTTTGTGTGAAGCTCATTGCCAATGTGCAGGAGGTAAAAGTGGATGTGCCATGATTCTCAATTGTACTCTACAGGGATATCGTGGCAGTGATCACAGACAGGACTGTTGGGGAAAATGTGTTTGGAAAGCATTGTGTGCCTTTGGGCCAATTTCTGTGAAAGTTGTGAAGAATCTTGCAATGTTAGGTACTGAGGCTGAGTTTGCAAGCTTATGGAAGATTTTTTTTTTGCTTTGAAGTAATGTAAACCAAAACTCTCATTGTTTGTCCCGTTCAGCAAATAATATAACTAGCTACTGTTCAGGTGGCTTAGAACAACACAGCTAACAGTTCCTGGCTGCTAGGTCTCCCTGACAAATTGCAGAAGCATAAAGAGGGTATCCTAAAGCTGATCTTTTTTTTTTTTGGTGTGTAAATGCTAAATAAATAATCAAGTTGTTTTCATGTAAATAAGTGCTTTGGAGGGACACATCCAGTTCTGTTGTTACCAGCTTTTCATTATTCTCTGCCCTAGTCAGTCATCACAAGGGTCCATGCCTAGAAGTGCCATTTACAGCGAGAATCTAGTAGTGATGTTGATCATCTCCTGAGTGTTGTCTTGCGCTTCAGAGTCTTTGTAAAGATTCTTTTAAACATTGCCAGGGACAAGCTTAACAAGTTTTATTGCTAGTATAAGAGTAGGTGAAATGCAGGCACCTGGCCTGATGGTAGCTAGGGCTAGATGAAGATTTTTGGAAAGGGGCTTGAGAAAGCAGTTATGTATGTGCAGGTTATGTAAGTTAAGAGATTATTCCAAGTTCAGTCATGTGGGTTTCTCTGCTTCCTTTTCACTGTGCAATGACTTTAATCATATATCGTATTTTCCTCTTCTCCCTTCCTCCTCTATGCTTTGTGTCTGAACCAGGGACAGTCGGCACTAGTGCAAGGGGCTGCTAGTTCTAAGGCCTCTAGGCATTTTATGATACAGTGAATATGAATAATAGAGCACCTCATTCTTCATATATTCTCTATTAAAGGTGGTTTCAAGTGTGGCACTGGAGGCTTATTATGTCTGGCTTTGTGAGAGCAGGAAGGCACCGATTAGTTACAAATGCTTAACAGAAATGTTGGAAAACAACTGATGTCTCCTTAGTATCTCGTATATCTGCTGCACGATTTTATATAATTCATGAGCAAAGATTTTTTTTTTTGTTAATGCTATTGCTGCTAGTGTTCTTGTGCCCAGTTTGAATACACTGAGTAGAAATGGCTGTTCGTGATTTCTTGGGGAATCCATAGACGATACCACAGAAAGCCAAAGGGATCTGTCAGTAATCACAAGTCTAGTACAGGAAGACAATGGTTTGTGCTTAGATTATCAGAATTTTCTCCCAAGACTTTTTAAATCTTGCATGGACATGGAGTGGGGGGACAATGAAATTCTACCAGAATTTAAAATTTAAATTAAACTCAGCTGAGAGAGCGATGGAGCAGTAACTGTATAATATTTTGCAGACTTTAAAAGTCCATTCCTGTAAAAGGACCCCAAACCACTGAGCATCAAAACTAAACCTTGGCAATACATTTGAAGGAAACAAACTTTGTCTTGTGCTTTACATGTTAAGAAGCAGATGTACAAGAAAGTGGAAGGATATGCCTCAGATAAATGCTATGCAGTTTGTGAAGAGTTGAGAAAATAACCTTTTCTGTTATATTCAGGACAAAAAGGGCCATTTGTGATTTCATATGTGGAGGTTAAATTTGTCTGTGCCTGCCTGGAAGAATCAGTATCAGACTGGATTATGAAACAGAATGATTATAAGGTTTATCAACAATTTGGAAAAACTTTGGAAATAGAAGAGACTGACTAAAACTATCTTTCTGGTTGATTGGTTTTTATCTTCAAATACTGTCTCAGCTGGAATTTTTATCAGCTGAACAGAGTTCATACACTTCACCGTTTATAACAAGCTGCTATTGTGCTTTCTGAAAAGAAAAAAACCTTGAAAACAAGGGCTTTGCTTTAGAAGGAATCACTTGAAAGTATGCCCTTGGGAAAGAACAAGGCTATAGAAGTTTTAAATTGACCTCTGAATTTTTTTTTAGGTTTTAAGATCATTGAAATGTATTCTTTAAAAAAGCTTCTGAGTCCAGGATTTATCTTCCTTGTTGTTTACTCTGCCTTATTTCCTTAAAAAAGTAGTTCCAGCAAATACTAAAATCCTGTCATCCTCTTACAATGCTGTTTCCATTTAGGGAACCTTCTGCAATGCTATTCTGCTGGAAAAATGAGCTTTGAAATGGTGAACTTTTTTTCCTGTAGGGGGCAGTACACAGGAATGTGTATTTTGGAGTTCCAGTCCTCTGGGTTAGTAATCTGCACTTGTTTTACATGGCCTGTGTCACTGTGGCAATTGTGAGCAGAGCAACTTAGTACTGGAAAGTATTTGGAGAATTAACCCTGAATTTTTACATTTAATACATAAATAGTATGAAGTATTTAGTGGTTTAATGCCTAAATATATACATTCTACTTCTGATTTTTTTGGACATCCTTGGTCTGGTTTCTTTATTTGTGCGTGCATATGTTTATGTATATACACACAAATATATCTTTTTCTTCCACTTCATTTCCTCTAAGAAAGACTCCCATGCTGCTTTTACAAAAAAAAAAAATTGCTAATAAACTTCAGGATCTGAAATCAAGTTCACTCTGCTGATGAGAGCATTATCATACTTTTTCCTTTTAGTGGAAAAAAGGATCATACTTTTTTCCTTTTCCTATGTCGTTCTGCTGATATTAAGAAAATCAAAGAATCAGAGTACACAGAGTTCTTTCTGAAAGCTAATGTAGAAGAGGAAGTGTTTCAGCCCATCTTAAGAATACACCCTGAGCACCAGATGTAGAAATGTTTCGGGCTTAATTCTTTATTATTCTGCATATGGAATAGTGCTCTACATTTTGGATCCAGTTCATGCCCATCTTATATTCCCTTAGTCCTAGTGGAAATGACTGTGCAAGACAGCTTAGTAAATGCCTACAGTATACCTTGAAAAGAGACACGTGGGACCTTTTTCTTCAGTTACACAGACTACCACACTGCACTTCCACTGACCTGTAGTCAGTGATCATTCTTTTGGCATGTCACTATGGAGCAGAAAATCAATCCATGATGCTCTATTAAAAAAAATAATTAAATACGTCCTTTCAAAAATTGATTCAAAACTAACTTCTGAAATGTTTACATTACAAACCTAGTAAACAGGTTGAAGGTGAAAAATCCAAAACATTTCCTGTGAAAATAAAAATTTTGTGGAACACTGAAAGACAAAATGAAAACTGAAGATAACCATGAGACATTTATTGTACTTCAGAATGGTTTACTAGAGTTTAGGCATCACTTCAGATGATGAGCCTGCTTGTTGTTATATTTGGACTTCATTAAATGCATTTAATTAAATCTATTGTACATCTGCTTTATTCCCAAGGGGCCAGTTAATGTAATCTTGCTGTTTGCTTAAAAAAAAAAAAGTTCCTGCACTAATTTTAATAACTGTTTATGTTTAGACTAGTGAAGTGCATTTTGTCAGTTTAGTTTATTGTGCAGACTCCTTGGGGTAATTATTTTTTTTCCTGTTCTGTGTAGAAGAAACTGTATATTCATTGTTAATGTGTTTAAAAAAAAAAAAAAAGGGGGTGAGGGGGGAGTAAGAGACAAATGCTGCCCAAAGGTTATTTAGGCAGACTTTTATGAAAAAGAAATAAATGTAGCTATAAATATATGTATGTGTATTTCTATGTACTTTCAGACAATTTTCCTATGCTGATTCTCTCAACCTTCTGACTTTTGACTGTTAAGATCTCTTTTCCCAAATAGCTTGTTTTGTTGTTCTCTCCCGTCTCTTAAGCTGCCAACAGGAAATGTGATTGGGGTATGTAAAGGAAAAAGAATAAAACTTAGAAAATTTTAGTGGTAACATCAAGAAATAATAAGCCTACAAGGAGGCAGAAATGAAGAAAATCCCAAGGGCCTTAGGTGATTCACGAAGTACAAGTGTATCTGAGATTAATGTACTACAGAGGTGCAGTAATTTATAACAAAAACTGGAAGGCCATGGTACTGCAAACAAATTTTACTGTGCAAGCATACACAAAGTGTACCTATGAATAGAGAGTAAATAATTGGCAGTATTTACTGCATTCTAAAGCTAAACACATTAGGTGGTAAGATGCGTAAGGTTTTGCATGATTGTCACTTATTTGTCTTTTACAGCTCTTCTTGTAGATAGGAAATGTCTGCTATGATTTCATTGTATTGAGTCTACCCTTCGCTTGATTTGAGTTCTGTTTTACTGGAAAATAATTGTTGATGAATCAAGTGGTTATTATTTGCCCACCCAAAATTCTTATGATAGGTTATGCTGATGGAATTTGAAATAATATAGTCCTTTGAGGAAAGGTTGCTATTTGTTAGTGTTGCAGGTTATGGATGTCCAATTGTTCCCGCTCCTGCCTTTTCAGAAAGGGCTGTAGAGCACAGCCAGACTAGAGCTGGTGCCCCTTCCTCTTTGAAAATATACTTTTGCATTTCAAATCTTCCCAAGTCGTCACAGAATTTTTTTTAACACCATCTGAGAAAAGTGAAGGAGTTATGTCTTAGCATGGTCTTAAAAGAAGAGTGATCTAAAATTGATGGTGAGGAGAAAACATTATTCTTCATCTGAATTTATTTATCTGGTCGGTGGAGATGGGGTTTGGTATTAATTGCTCAAACTGCAAGTGAATGTGCACCGCATTCCAGCTTGAGAATGGACAGTCATCTTAAAGTTCTCAGTATGTAAGGGCCCTAAGGGGAAATGTGGGAATGTGATCTTCATACAGTAAAGCTGTCATAGTGAAGATGGATTATGATGGTTCCTGCAGACCAAAATCTAGACTACATATGCTGGGCCTGATGCTCACAAGTTGACCTCTTTGTGCCACTGAAAGGGGGCCAGGATAGAGAGAGGCCCAGTTCCTAACAATTTACAATATACACCAACTGAGCTTAATTTGATGTTCAGTTGAGGATGCGTTCCCATTTTTTTTGCTTTCATTAGCTGAGAGGACAGTGAAACTAGGGCATCCAGAAGACAACATAGCATAACTCAGTACCTAGTCAGCTTATAGAATTCACCCCAGGAAGTGACCTCCAAGTCAAATGCTTATAGTTAAATGATTTTTATGACTGCTAATAACAGCTGTAGCTATGCAAACTAAGGTAGTAAGGAATCAAATCTATGCCTTAAGACATTCACCTTCAGGGCCAGGAAGGAACTGTTTCTGTCTAGCCACTGGTCTCATTTGAAGGCTCTTCTGGCACCTTTTGAATTCTTTTCATGTATTCCTTTTAAAAATGGTGGTTGTTGCTCTCAAAATAATTTTAAAACCTCAGCAGGACATTTTTATTATTAATGTGAAAGTAAGACAGCTGTTCATGTATTGTGACAGATTAAAAAGACCAAGCTTGTTAAATTTATAGAGAGGTCACTCCTGCTGGCGCACAGCTTCTGCAGAACTGCCAGGGGTTCCCCCCCCCAGCCTTTGTTGTTGTTGTTTTGTTTTTCTTCTCCTTTAGCCACTTGGTACTGACTTCTCTGAAAATGAGACAATTTCATGTCAGCTTCCGTTAGCAGTGATAACTTTGAAATTGCCTATTGTCACATCTCCATATTGGTACCATGAAAGAAGTAAAATCTGTAAGGGACTATTAATAGTAGGGACAGAACACCCAAAACTAAAGGGCAGTGCAATTCAGCATGACTGTTAGATTGTGAGATGGTGAACTAGGCCATGGTTTGTGCAATTCACTGCAAAGGTGGAAGTTTTCAGCATGGAAGTTGAGACTAAATAGAATCATAGAATCATTAGGGTTGAAAGGGACCTTACAGATCATCTAGTCCTAAACCCCCTGCCAATCGCAGGGACACCTCTCACTAGATCATGTTGCTCAGAGCCTCATCCACCCTGGCCTTAAAAACTTCCAGGGATGGGGCTTCCACCACCTCTCTGGGCAACCTGTTCCAGTGTCTCACCACCCTCATGGTGAAGAACCTCTTCCTAACATTCAATATGTATCAACCCATCTCTAGTTTTAATCCATTCCCTCTAGTCCTATCACTACCTGACATCCTAAAAAGTTCCTCCCCAGCTTTCTTGTAGGCCCCCTTAAGACACTGGAAGGCCACAGTAAGGTCTTCCCAGAGACTTCTTTTCTTCAGACTGAACATCCCCAACTCTCTCAGTCTGTCTTCATAGGAGAGGTGCTCCAGCCCTCTGGTCTTCCTCCTGGCCCTTCTCTGGACATGTTTCAGTGTGTCCATATCTTTCATGTAATAGGGGCTCCAGAACTGGATGAAATACTTCAGGTGGGGTCTCACAAGAGTGGAGTAGAAGGGGAGAATCACCTCCCTCAACCTGCTGTTCATACTTCTCTTGATGCAGCCCAGATACGATTGGCTTTCTGGGCTGTAAGCACACACTGGCTCATGTCGAGTTTCTCATCCACCAGTACTCCCAAGTCCTTTTCTTCAGAGCTGCTTTCGAGCCAGTCATTGCTCAGTCTATATTGGTGCTTGGGATTGTCCTGACCCAGATGGAGGACCTTGCACTTGGTCTTGTTGAACTTAATGGGGTTGGCATGGGCCCACCTCTCCAGCCTGTCCAGGTCCCTCTGGATGTCATTCCCTTTCCTCCAGTGTGTCAGTTGCCCCACACAGCTTGGTGTTGTCCGCAAACTTGCCAAGGGTGTGCTCAATGTCACTGTCCATGTTGCTGATGAAGATGTTAAACAAGACTGGTACCAGTATTGATCCTTGAGGGACTCCACTTGTCACTGGCCTCCACTTGGACGTAGACCCATTGACAGCTGCTCTTTGGGTGCAGCTGTCAAGCCAGTTCTTTATCCACTGAATTGTCCTTCCATCAAACCCATATTTTATCAGCTTGGAGACCAGGATGTCATGCGGGACAGTGTAAAAGGATTTGCTCAGGTCCAGGTAAATGATGTCGATTGCTCTTCCCTTGTCTATTGATGTTATGACCTTCTCATAGAAGGCCACCAGGTTTGTCAGGCACAATTGGCCTGAAAATGCAGTTTCCTTGTCAGAAAAGAGGAGTATGATAGTGTTATGCCTTTTGACTTGATGTTATCTGGTAGCAAGGTCTTGCAAGGTATTTGCATTGATAGGAGATGCTGTTGACTTCTGAAGAGTGTATCAACACCTCTGCTTGTGAGAATGAAAAGAGCATTTCTTCGACAAGTGCAAGGGTCACAGTTCTGAGCCTTTTCTAGCTGGAATTCAGCCCCCTAAAAATGCATTTTTTTGCAATACCACTGTTAGTACGTCCCTTGTTTTCACTTCTATGCATCTTCAGTGCATTTTTGGACCACCTAATAAGCAGTTCCCCACGCTTACCTTTAGCCACACTGAACCCTTCTGAACATACAGTGTAACTTTAGAGCAGCTCTGCATTCAGCCTGTCATGATGGCTCCTATTCTGGCTATCCTAACCGAATGTAAGTCTTAGGACTCAGATACAGGATCAGCTTGATAAATTTTTAGCAAGCTTATTAATACACACAAACTGTGAATGCATTTTCTTGGTTTAAAGCAAATTCAGAACAAATTGTCTCGGTTTCTTTGACTTCTCTCTAGAAAAGTGATTGTAGGATAAATTATTATTCTGTTGTGTTTGCCACAGGTTAAGTGTGTACATGTGGAAAGCTGTTACGAGTCAGCACATCAACTTACTTTTCTTGCTTGAGTCCTTATAACTTCATACATTTAGAAAAGAAACTGGCTCCTAGACAGCATTACAGATGTGCTGAATGGTTCACCTGAATATGTGTATCTTCAGTGATTTTAATATTATGAGCTTTTAATGCGATAACATTTTAAGAACAAAATTTCATGTAAAAGACCAGGTACTTCACAGTTTTAAACAGTTCCGGTGTGATTGAGCCCAAACAGAGGAAGCAGAAAAGATGCTTTCTTCAAGAACGAGACAAATTGCTATTTTGAAGATGAGAAATCTTACTGGAATGCAGGTAATATATTGGAAGATCTGTTGTATCATTGGTTAAAGTAACTTGTAATGGAGGGAAGGGGTGCATCAACTCAATGACTAGACAGAACGATCTTAACACAGTATTTCTTTTTTAAAGATTTCTTTGCTGTCTGCAGGTTTCAGTGGATTTTCAAAAGAGTTGCAAGTACTTGGAGCTTTAGACCTGTCCTGAAATGCAAATACAACACAGCATTTAAATGTGCACCTTCAATTTTATTCCCCTATGGTTGGATCAGGATGTACAAGACTCTCCTTTGAATTCCTTCAGATGAGATTAATATTTAATTGAGGCAGAGGAATATAAAGCTGTGTAAGCGGTATAAAAAAATCATTGGTGTCAGAGGTTAACTTTTATTTAATCAGTTTTTAGAAAGGTACTTCTATGTGAAGATGATTTAGGTAAGCATATGGAAAAGGATACTACAGAAGAAATATTCAAACTTTGAATATTTGTTGACTTGAGAGATTTCTCAGTCTTTCGACTTCAATTTTCTAGGCTTCTATATTGCTTTGTCTAAAATATGCCTGCCATCTGAGTTACATGGCTTTTCAAGTAGCTCTTTTGTATTTATTCAAAAGTTCATGTCTCATGCAAGGTTCAAGTCCTCTGGTTCTTCCTTTTATAAGGGACTGATAGTCTTATGACCTAACACAGGGTGGGGAAGTAATATTGCGGTGTCTGCCAAAACTAGTATAATTACACATTCGTGGGAGTTTATGTAAAAGCTAATATTCATAATTTCTTCTGATGGGGAAGCCACTGGGATTGTACTAATTCCTAAATAGATTCAAAGTGTTTGCTAGGTCCTTGGATGTGAAACCTGTGAACCTTTCCATGAGCAGCTGGGTGAGAGACCAGTCAGATGTATACTGATCTTACCTCCAAAACGGTCATATTTTGAAGTGCTTATGTGTGGACTGAATATGCAATTTGTGTCATGCCATATTCTTATGCAATAATCACTGCAGGAATTTCTAAGCCTGACACACTTTTTTTTGCTAGTGGAAATGAAGTACTTCTCTCTCCTTGTGTTTTCATGGTAGAACTTGATCATATGTCTTGTAAATAAAGACTAATGATCCGGTTCATACACCTATGTGTGAAAAAACTAATGGTGTTTTTTATTTCTAACTCTCTTGCTAGCTATAGAAGGAGGTTGCTTTCTGGGTCAATAATGCCATTTAAGTTTAGCCCACATGCTGACACACTCTGGTAGCTTCTAGTACCATTCTTGTCAACTGACAAATGAAAGGTCAATGGCTTACAGATTTCTATTTGGGTTAGGGAAACAGCTACAGTAAGATTTGAACTTCTTATGATGTCTTGATGTTATTGTCAGGTTAGTAACTGTTCAGAGAAATGAAAATTTGTTTTCATAACAAATGTATTACTCATGCATGCAGAGACCAGAGAGACTTGTGCCTCAGCTTCAAAAGTGTGGTAAATTCATTAGCTGCTGCCCTATGTGTACAGACAGAAGTTAGACATGCTCATGGGGGCATGTAGTAGAAAAAGATCCGATTTCCAGCTGCACAGCTTTATAATGCAGCAGGATATACAGGTAATTAAGAGCATTAACAACTTTATAAGTAGATTTAAAAAAAAACTTCTCAAAGCTAGAGGCAGTCTTAGCTTTCATGCAGAATGACATGTTGTCTCCTTGATAAGAAAGGAAGCAGTTTTACTGTGTTGCTGCACAGTATCTTTTTGTATTGCTGAAATGCCTAGAGGCACAAAATTGAGACCAGAACCTCTCTTTGCTAGCTGGTGTTCCTATTTTTCATTGGCAGAATAAGTATGGGAGTATGCCAACTGGGAACCCTTAGACTGCTCTTCTGTCCACAGAGGTTTGGCTGGTGGAGCTTCATGGATGTGAAGCATATTTGGGTCTAGCTGATGGTGCTTTACGGCTTTACTCAGAAGGGATACCTTACAGCCTGGCAGGGGTCAGCTCATGGGGAGACTGCTTTGCTGAGGGAGCTCTGGGGAATGGAGGGTAAACAGACTTTTATCCCAGGATGGCGATCCTGCCTGTCACTTCCTTGGGGAGGAATAGGAGAGGCTGGCATAATCCTGAATGTACATCAGAAAATATTGAGGGTGTTGAGGAAGGTAAGTTATGATAGCTATTGCATTTCTGTAACAAGATAAGGGCCTTATCTTTCATAAAATATTTTGATAATGAAGTAATAGCCAATCAATAATATTCGCAGGCTTAAGTCACTCGGACTAAAGGAGCACTTCAGACTAGAATCTGCAAATTTTGTGAGAGGCTTAATTTCACTTTGAGGTAGATATTTGCTGTTCTGAATGCTTCAGATCTTGTAATTTCCTCTCCTCTTTTTCCTCAGTTTTCTTTATTGCTTAATAAATACATTGGTACAAATTAAGCAAATGAGAAGCAGGCTTGGTCAATGCTGTTTCAGACTCAGTATCCTGATTCCTTTTGACATAGGTAGAGTATTAACTATTCCTTCCATGGATTACTTAGTTCAGGAGGGCACTGACAAATTGAGAAAAATGAATTTATTGCTAAACCAGATCGAAATGACTCTATATCCCTTGCATCCTGGTGGAGGTTGCTTGGGAATGTGCATCAGTTTGTATATACCAAGTTACTGTCTGTGTGGGAATTTGCTGATCAAGTGAATGAACCTCTGTCATAGACTTAATAGAACAGATTTCTCTTTTATTATAAAGCTTTCATTGTTGCCAATGCAATTCTTATGTTACTGTTTTTGTGGGGACTGTGCTGTAGAAGTAACTCAGATTTTCATGCAGTACTGTTGTACTATATGGATTTTGGGGTGTGTTTTGTTTCGTTTTTTTTTTTCAGTTCAAAAGTTGGCAAGAATATGCACTGAGTGAATGAATGAGAGAGGAAAATATTGGATGGGTGGAAAAAAAAATCACTGTTTACAATGAATAATACAGCATAAATTTAAAAATTCTTTTGTAAGGCAGAACTCTTAGGAGGAAGAATCAGATGGAAATGTGCTACAGTAGAGAAACTCATCATTACTTAGATGTCTGATCAGCTGTTAGATCAGCTTCTAAGTAGCTCTTCCTAAGACATTCAGTGATTTGTTGTAAAATATTTCATTTAATGTTGTGGGCTATTGAGTATGAGATGGAAGAATCTCTCATAGCAGTTTTGAATGGGAGAGAGTGCTCATGTCTGTGCAAATTAGGATTTCATCTATGCTGAGGAGTGCATTGGATCAGTGGTAAGTAACAATCTTGTTTATAGAGGGACATGGGAGGTGGCTGCAACAGACAAAGGTCATCTTCCTTTTGGACAGCAGGAGGATGGAGGCTACAATTAAGCTCTAGGTGCTGTCATGGTAACTAGGTAATGTTTAAGTAAAAGTAGTTTATGCTAAATACAGTCTGACTTTTTCTTGCTAAATGCAAAGCATAATTTGCATTCTTACCACCCCAGTGATTCCCCCTTTGAAAGACCTCTTTCTAAGGTACACTGTTTTGTACTCAGATACAAAATCTGTGCCATTATATTAGCCCCTTCTGCTAGATCACTATTTCAGATTTTGTGTGCAAATTTGAATAAAGCAGGATTAAAGCATGCCCAGTGACCCTCCCTACAGTTTCAGTATTCGCAGTGAATAGTGAGTTGCCTTTGCTAAGCAGTATATGAAATGTCTACATGTAAGAAAGAGACTGAATGCGGCAGACATTGTGCATATCCCTTTTCAGATTGTTTCTCATAGAACACCTTCTTTTGACAGGAAGGGGCTATCAGGAATTGCTGTCTTGCTCTTACTTACACAGTGTCTGTATCAGAGGTTGCAGGGGTCTCGAGCTAAAGCAGCTTCGTATCCTGCTATGAGAGAAAAAGGTCATAATCAAATGGCAAGATGTATTAAGACTATGCCAGTGCCCTTAGATACAGGAACTTGATACCATTTAAAATTTATTTTTTCTAAAGGTGGATTTTGTCTTGAATAATTCCTTAAATGTTTCCTCTCTAGTGAGTGATTTGAGACAGATGTGGCGTATGTCCTTGGTATGCTGTAGTAAAGATGACTGACATAGCAAATCCCCACCACTTTCAAGTTGTTCTTATTGAATGGTGTAATTGTTCCTTTCTGCCCTGTGAAGGATGAGTTAAAATGAATTTGACAGTTGTGTGGGCAGCACAAGATTCTTCTTCCCTGTGCCCCCAAAACTCCAGTTTACTGGTAGTTCAGTAAACCCCCTACCAGACTTACCTCAAAGCATTTGAATCTGTATTTAACAATGCTGTTTGAAACTTACTCTTAAATATTTCCCTTTCCTATTTTCACATGCTAACCTCTCTCAACAACACTCTAAAATTATGAAAATAAAATACAGTAAATGTCAAATTATCCAGATTTCTCTCGCCTCTCGCGTTTCTTCCCTCTCGCCTCTCGCGTTTCTTCCCTCTCGCCTCTCGCGTTTCTTCCCTCTCGCCTCTCGCCGCTCTTCCCTCCCTCTCGCCTCTCGCCGCTCTTCCCTCCCTCTCGCCTCTCGCCGCTCT
>JANHFX010027185.1:44155-93826 GCA_027560015.1 Chloroceryle amazona
TCCCGCCTCTCGCCGCTCTTCCCTCCCTCCCGCCTCTCGCCGCTCTTCCCTCTCTCTCTCTCGCCTCTCGCGTTTCTTTTTGTCCCTGAGCACAGTGGATTCCAGCTGTCACTTTGTGCTTTGAATGCTGCCATACATATATTTATGCTGTATGTTTTTGTTTACTGCATGGGACTTAGTGCAGAACTTCCATGTTGGGCAAAAGGGATGAAGTCAGTATCTCCGGAGGGGCTCAGATAAAATAGCCCAATTGTTGGAAGAGGTCCTACAACTTACTGATACATTCTCTTCTTGAGAGTTATCTTTAGGTTAAGTAGAATTCCAATATTTTGTTCATTAACCTCTATTCTGCCAAAGAGACTCAAGAGATGTCAGCTCCTTTTTGTTTGTTTTCTGATGCTGCTTCCTATAGGCAAGTTACTGTAATTCTGCTGAAATCTGTAGTGCCTGGGAAGCAGGTGGCTTTTGGAAGACTGATTTTTATCATGTTCTGCAATCTACCACAGTGTCACATCAGACAGTGAACTCTTATACACTAAAGAAAGTTGAAGAATTCTTTGTGCTTTCAAAATTAATTTGTAAATGGGAGTTCTTGACTCAACCTGTAAGAATTGGTAGGAGTAGGTCAAGCTGAGGCAGAATCACTTAGTTTTCAGGGAAGATTTGATACTCTATACATTTGGAATTTGTTGTGAATGATGTACTGTGAGATGCCTCTCCAAGTCCTTGTTTCATCACTCCCATAGACCAGAAACCAGGCTTCCTGAGCCAAACAGGAAGAATAACTTTATCTTGTTATGACAGAGTAAACTGTGATGAGCCAAAAGGAGTTGGACAGGAGGTAAAAGATTAGTATTTTAGAAGAGTCAGAACACTTGATTGTGTGTAATGGAAAACTTGAAACTGAGCTGCTAAGCTTGTGTTCTAAGTAGGTTTGTGAGAATTTATGTTGGCTTTGGTGTGCTGAAGCTTTGAGAGAGAGATCCTTTAGAGCTTCCCTCAACTCATCTTTAAAGGGAGGTCTTTAAAAAAACACTTTTATTCTTGGTTAATGTAGATGTTTGCTGTCTAAAATAAAACAGGAAGCAATTTCATCAGTATTTATTGGGTGGAAAATTCAGTGCTGCTCTGAATCAAGAGTGGATTGCCAAAGAAGTCATTCATGAGTGTGTACATGTTTATGAAAGAGAGCTTTCTACCTCCAGCTTCTCTCCTGAGATTTGGGTCTCTGGACACTGAGGATTGCTTTATCTTGAATTTGAACATAGTTTTGTATCTTGAATTTGGCTTTAGATGTGAATACATTTGATACATTTGTGTGCATCCAGTTCATTTGTTGACATTAACTTGATTTTTGGGGATGTTCCTGAATGCTTCACTACCTCCAGAGCAAAGGATGTTTCACATTTTTCATAAATGTTAACTTACATTTGTACAGTATTTTCAGTTGGGAGTCTTCAGTTAAGAGCTTTAGAAACATTAATGAGCTTGGTGGCAAAACACCCTTATGTAAATATAATTAACCTCATACTGCATGATGGCAAGTCCTATGCACAGAGTGACTAATTAGAACAGGAGGAGAATCTAGGATGGCTGACACCTGTGGTTTAACTGCAGAACCATCTTTTCTTCTATGAAGTAGATAATTTAAATCATGACTTCTCCAGATCTTCCTGTATACTGTCAGAAAACAGTGAGAGGATGTTAATGGATGCTTTATTTTTATGAGACAGGAGAAAAAAGAACAAGGCCTTGGGAGGGACATTGTCTTGTTCCATGTGTACTTTATGGTTTTTATTGAGACATGAAAGGTTGCATTGTTCCATGCTTTGTCTTTTTGTTGCTTATCCAGGCAGTGATGTGCTGCCAACAATTCAATATAAAGGAATTTCTCAAAATATATCCCATTAACAGATCTTAAACCTCATGTATATGCTATGTGGATACTCACAGAAGAGAAGGGAGGGAGAATCAGTGAATTATTTCTTCTTCTTCCCCTTAAATCCAGGAACAGTATCTAGTGGAATAGACTGACACTGAAGAAGAATTGCATGAACTGTACTTGAAAGGCATGCATTACTAGGGAGGCATAAAAAAACAAACAAACCAACAAAAAAACACCACCACCAACAACAACAAAAACAAAACAAAACAAACAAAAAAAATAATGCAGGTCCTGAATTTGTTAATGTTCAAAGTGTATTTTTCAACTCTCTCTTCTGAACTGGTTTAGGAAAAAAAAGAAATTCTTAGAGCCTTGAATATGTCAATTCTATGAGCATTTTTCCTTAAATGCTTGATTTAACCTGGGTGCATTTACTCAAGTTTGTGTATGTGTGAACTTCACTGAGCAATGCCAGAGGAGAAAGAAACAATTTGGTATTGCGACTGGAGGAGAGAGTAAATAAGATGGTAGGATTACCTCCAAAGCCTGCTCTTTGTTTTAGTATAATAGTTTAAATGACTTCTACAGTCTCCAATCTATATGGCAAAACAAAGAAATGCAATAGAACTGACTTGAAGTCAGTAGTCTCTGGATATATGAATTATCTGAACTCTTTATGTCCACTGTTTTATGTATATGTATCAAACTCTGGAAATAAATGAGGATTTATTAGTCAAATATTGTGGACATGTCTGAGATGCTTACCCTGTGAATTGACCCAGATATACAGATTTGTGCAATATAAACAATGATAAGTGCTGGACACAAAAAAGGTTCTCAGCCTGGCCTTGGATTTGGCATAGCACCATCTGTGCCCTTTGTCTTCACTGGTTGCGTGACCAAAGGGACAATTCCATAGTTAAGTATCAAGTTCTAGTTTGTTACCCTGTTCTTGTTTTGATATAAGAAAAAGATAGCAACAGAGTGACTTCAGGAACTCACTCAAGAAAAGCCTGATACTCTGCTTGAGGTTTTGAGTGTTGCAGTATCACAAAGTAATTCTGTGGATTTATACTATATAACAACATGAGGTGTCGCAGGCATCCGAGGTAGGGAATAGTAGAATGTTTGAAATTCAGGGAAGTATTTGAACTTTAATTCCTTCTAGAGATATTTCACTGTTGAAAAATCCCCCCTCTGTCAGATAAAGTAAGCAAGTGTTAAAGCTGGAAACCATCACTAGATTATCAGATCCTGGACTGTGTCTCAATCCAGTTCTTAGTTTGTCTTAATGTCTTATGTTAGGTAAAATAAAGTATGTTCCCATTTTGGTATCCTTGTAATATGCTGTCAACTAAAAAGTGTCCCTGCTGAGACAAGCAGTAAATCAGTGGAGTTCAAGGGCAGACAGTATGCTCATTTCGGTGTTTAATTCTGAGAGAGTTCACACTGAGGAATGGATTTTTGCCTGGGAAGTGTGTCAGTGGGTTAAAGAAAGCAGGTGGTGGTGGTGGACCATCAGGATCAAGAGGATGCTTAATGAGCCCAACATGTCCCATCACAAGTGGTCATCCAGGGCAACTCTGGGAGAGCTCTCTACACTGGAATGCTACTTTTCACAGATAATATGTCAATATTAATGTCAATAGTAACTTCCTGTTTTTTGCAACAAAAGAAGCTGTGTGAATAAACAGGAAGGAGAGCTGCTGCCTCTCCAGCAGGCTCTGGTGATCACTACCATACAGATGTTCCACAGCTTGCAGTCTGAGCAAGCTGATCATCCTTGCAGTGCTTGGACTGTTGCGTAGGCTATATGGCAAAATAGCAGTACTACTGAAAAGCCTACATTTATATAGAAACAACTACTTTCTGATCTGTTCATAGTATATGCAATTCCTAAAATATCCTTTTCTCTCTCTGTCCTATGGATAGTGTAATACTCCACAAATAGAAAACTTGTAAATGTTTGATTATTTCCAGCTGCTTCTTTGATTACTTTTCTTTTTACGATAAGAAAATGTGACCTAAATACAGGCTTTGACATCTTCATCCGCATTCTTTAGAAAACATTAACCTTCCATTTGTTGACTAAAATCTGTTTCTCTGAGTGCATAGGTGAAGGGGAATGGTTTATAGTTTTATTCTTTAAAAGAATCTCATGTCTCTTTGAGTATTTGATTGTTTTGGAGTGCTTGCATTTAAGAGCTAGTTATTCAAAAACTCAAGAAGCAAGCATCTGATCAGCTTTTGAGGAAGTTTAAGAGTAATACCTTTCAGGCAACATTCACAATCAGTTTGAGGCTTTTTATTATTCTGTTTGCTCTGTACTGTTCGCATTAATAGGACTTATAGATGTGGGCATGGATCACCGTAGTCTCTATAATCGCAGCAACCATTTAGTTACTACCTTTTTAATACCCATGTCATGATGGATGTTTTCTAGGTGTCCCAAGCTCTAAGATACCCAAATCCTTTCCTGTTTGGTGTTTGGCTGAAATGCCCCTCTCAAGCCTCCCCATCATGTCACTTCATGGGATCTACTGATACCCAATAGAAATGTGCTGCAGTGGCTGTGGAAATTGATATTTGGAGCTGCAAATATTTATTTGGCAGAATATGGGGAGGTTATGATTGCAATTGAGATTGCAGTTGAGATGAGTCAACTCAACTTCCTTACTTCTGTCAGGATGGCATGGAAGTGAGTAGCACTTCCTGGTGACACTGTCAGCAGTGGCAATTCATTAATGATGGTTCATCCCTGATTTTAGATATAAGAATTGAATGGATTAAGATGAAATTTGGGTTGTATGTGTACTCTATTGTGAAGGGAGAGCTTTTAAAACCTGTCTGCTTAGCAGTTCCCAGTCTCGTAGATGATAAAATTAGTTTCAGGGTAATTTGAGGGGATAGGGAAGAATCATGTTCATCAGTTCATTGCAAACATAAATAGTTGAGTTAGTGAAAATGATGGAAAACTTGAGGATTTGTTTAGTGAATACAAGTGTATTGGATGCCTCAAGTGGACATCTGTAGGTTAGCAGAATACTGAAGAACAATCATCTGTTTGCCTGCATGCTGGAAATGTAGGGAGGTATCCTGGCACCCAGCCTAAATTCCTGCATTTTAACAGCAGTATGAGATGATTTAAGTCCAGGATTTCAGCTCCAGACTTCCGAGAGTACTGCTCATTCAATGTAGTGAATCCATAAATTAAAAGTGCTCCGTGCAGGACTAATATGATAGGGGCATTTTCATGTATTTTACTTGTTCCTTATAAGAGTGGTTAGCTTGGCATCCCTGTTCTTGGAGTACTGCAGTTGATTGGCCTAAAAATGTGTAAAATAAGAATAAACTCTTAGATTATCTTCTTAGTCATAGAAGAATGGGCAGGAATTCTCTGTAAAAGAAATAGGTGGCTTGACAGTGGTCTAAAAATGTTGACCTATCACATGTATTTTCCCCTCCCAAATACAAGTCGCAGTTCTTCAACTTTGCCTTTAATGTTTAACAGTACTTTTCTGGATGTGCCTCACAGAGATGTTCTGTTGTTATTGTGGTGATAAGAGTAGCTATGAGAACTGAAACTGAATTATGTAAGAGACTGGCTTTTGCTAACTGTTTGCAGGGAGATGGAAGTTATTCCTTGGACAGTTGTTAGCAGTAATTTGGGAAGGTTCTTTTTAGGCATATGTTGCAATATTGCGACGCACTGGTGAACAAAAGCTATTTGTGATTGAAATGATGGAAGAAGGAAAGGGAGGTTGTTAGGAATTGCTTAAAGTACAATCGGTGACATCACACCATTATAAATTAATGCAGAATAGTCAAGAAGTTTTGAGAAGGTGCTTCAGTAGGGCTGACCCAGCTTTCTCTGAAGTCAATAAAGGTCTTTCAGTGAATCTGAGGAGTGCTGGGTCAAATCTGGTTGAACTCCACTTTTTTCCTGTACAATGAAAGGCAGAGAGGAGCCTTCTTAATGGGGGGAAAAAAAAAGTTAAATGGGCCATCAGGATAATGAAATCATGGAATGTTTAAAACTTGTTAGGAAAACCAGTGTGAGTGGTGGGTAATGATACCAGTTTTCCAGAGAGATGATAAATACTCTAGGATTCCAAGGGACTCCTTCCTGTGCTGTGTGTTAGCTTTTCTGGAGAAAGGTCAACAAAAATACTTAATACACTAGTGCTGTGTTATTTTACATGGGCAAAATATTTTTTTTTCTTTTTTTCTTTTCTGGAAGTAATCTACAAATATTGCACCTATCTAAGATGTCTCTGAGGTAAAACCAAGCAAGGAATGTTTACTCTTTCTTTTTTGCATGGATGAGAAGCCACAGACATTATTGACATTTCTAGTGATGGGTTGAATATCCCATTAGTTTTAATGCAGGCAAGGTTAGAGCTGAGTCAAAGTACTGTAGATTAGCATGACAGATGTAATAAACTTGTTCAAAGAGCAGCAAGATGGAGTGAATAAAATGGCTTTCTTACTCCATCTGCAACCCAGAGGCATGTCTGGATGAGGAGAGGTCAGCTAGTGAGCTTTAGCTGATGACACTTTTTTTTTTTTCTCTCTTCTTCAGATATCTCAGCTTATGACAGAAACTAGTCGAGAGGGCCTGACCGAAGCAGCACTGAACCGCTACAATGCAGACAAACCCTCTTTGTACAGCTTCCCTGCTTCCCAGGGCACATATGTTGCCAGTGAAGTATCAACAGGCACCTCGGTGGCAGCATCATTTTTTGCCAGGTAAGAGAGATTTCTCAGATTTTTCTTCTCTGGAAAGAATTTCTTTCAAAGGAGATGATTCCATAGTAAAATGGTGGGGTTGACAGACTACAGCGCATGTGTCAAAACATGGCTATATATACAGATCTATCACAAACTTGAAGGAATTGCCATGAAAATGTTGTATGAAATTGTCTGTAAGATGGGGATGATAATTCTCTCCTCTTCTGTAAAATAACTCTTTAATGCTTGATTTGGATTAAAATGTGATTGTGCTCGCAGAATAATACTTGATTTAGTGGCATTTTTAGAGGGCTGTATTCCTGAATGAGAAGGGCCCATCCAAGTAATTTTCTGAGAGAGGCAATTATTTGTAGAGTTAACTGGAGGTGGATAGTTCTGTTTGATAGGAAACCCCCAACTGCCTTCATTGAATTTTACTTCTATCTGGGAAAATTATAAAGATTTCCACTTTCAGACTGAAAAGTTAATGTTTCTGGTTTCAGTTTCTATCCCTGTCATGCTGTTGAATTGACTTGAGGGTCTAAACTCAGCCTTGGAACACCCTTTCTGTTGAATATTCAGCCAGTGTTTCAAAAAACATTGATAGTTCCAGTAAAAAAAGCTTTATGGCTAACTTAATTTGTTAGTAAAAATGGTTTGTTAAATAGATATAGCAAATAATAAGTGAAATATCCATTATCAATAATGATAGTACTTTTCTGTGTAGAAATATGCTGTTATCAGAACATAAAGTTTTGACTGGGCTAAAAGATTGTGTAACTGAAGAAGCTGACATAATCCTCATCATGTAATGCTTTTCAGTAATTAGAAGATTGGCTTGGGAAGAGTTGTGGAAGTACTGAAATGAGAGAATAAGCTATTTTTATGGCACTTCCAATGCAACCTAGTGAGAGCTCTGAATTTCAAAACATGTAGTGAACTTTTGTGTAAACACCTCAGATTAATTTCCTACCCTTTAGAGAGCCAACTGTTAGTAATCCCACACGATTCTATTTTATTTTAAGGGTAAATGAAAAACTTAGAGTTGTTGGACTGTAAATCTGGAAAGGTTTTCCTCTCCTGTTTTTCCTCAGAAACATAAGGACTGCATATGTTCAACCAGTGTCATGCAACAAGTGAGTCATGTAAAAGGATTAAGAATAACATTTCAGAAGACCCCATGAACATTGTTTGGGGCAGCTCTGCTAATTTTTCTTTACGGATGTGATGCTGCAATAGCAAATGTGAATGATGACAGTGGTCTTGATTTGCTGCCCTTTTTGGTTTAACTGCAGGCAGTTTAAATTAAAATTGCTGAATGTACTCATATGGTAATGTCTAACCGGAATGCAGATTGGGATTAGCACATATTTTAGCATGAACTGATTTATGAAGATGGTTTAACACATTTGTTCTTCATTGTTTCACTGGTTTATGCTGAGAGAATTCATTTGCTCTTAATATACTCTGCTGAAATGTAGAAAACTAATTAAATTTACTTAAAACCCCTAGTGTAAATCACAGAATTTTAAGTAGAACTTTTGTTATTTTCTGGCTGATAGTGTGAATTCTTGTGTATGCTTGGCCCAGCAGAAATCTCATGTTTAAAGTGTTTACTTTTAAAATGTATTTAGCAAGGCAAAAATGCCAGGTTTAGTTTGGGGTATTGCATAATTAGATTAATATCACTTATATAAGACAATTTTGTTCTGGACTTCAAGTTATGTCATCTGTTGACGGTTCAAGCAGCAGATCCAGGTCAATTGTTCACTGCCTGACCTTTTAACAAGAAAATCTGCAACTTCTTTTCAAAATGTGGATCTCTCATTAATTTTTGGTTTGCATCTTGTGTGTCCATTTGCATTTTTTGTAATGTTGGGGTAAGAAGCATAAACCCCCATATGTATGTGTATTATAAAATGCAAAGTAGAAGGCAGTGGTTGTCAATCTCATTAACGTGGTGCACTGTTTACGATATGAAACAGTCATTTGTACTAGCCATATGAATTCTAAACTTTTGCTTTTTCTAAGTGGCACATGGATTAGTGACTACCAGCTATGCCTACTTTGAACGTGTTTCACATAAGATGTTTTCATGGCCCGGAAGTAAGAAAATACTATACAAGGACACTTGTGAACATAAAGCTGAAATTTGAAGTAGAAGAGTAGAAGATATTCTTTTGAAATTTGACTAATGTTCCACAGTATTTCATTCTTAAGCTCCCTAACAAGCAAAGCAAACCTCAGTTGAGGCTCAGAAGTCATCTATTATCAAGAAAAAAATCCCAATGAACTAAAATGCTATAGTCTGCAGGAAATGTCAAGGCATCCATGGGAAGTTTTGGTTTTAATTTGTGAAGCATCAGGAATAGAATACTGAGAGCTCACAATTTTTCTGTTCTCAAGCACTACTGGTTCAACAGTAATATGCACTTGACTGGCCTACAGCTGGCATTGAGCCATGGAGAAGTGTCTGAAACCCCAGTGACTGATTCTTTTGAAAAGCCAGGAGATTTATCAGTTGTCTCAATACTTGACTATTATGTTTCATGATCTATAGCTGACAGGTTTTCAAGCCAGCTAAAAGGGCTGCAGCTTCTGTGAATTGTCATTTGTTGGGATATTGCTGCAAGAGAACATATGGTATGTCAGGATTCCTGTGGGACAATATGTATATGTTTTAAAGGAACAAACATTGAAAACTGTCTGAAGTACTCTGCTGGCAGGCTTATGAATATTAGATGAATTGGGTAGGAATAATAATGTTCTAATGGCGATTCTGACACAAAAACCAAATGCAATTAATGGCACTTTTAATGACAAGCACCAAATTTGCT
Organism: Chloroceryle amazona; assembly: GCA_027560015.1. Taxonomy (NCBI): domain Eukaryota; kingdom Metazoa; phylum Chordata; class Aves; order Coraciiformes; family Cerylidae; genus Chloroceryle; species Chloroceryle amazona. Next base: position 53,609 of record JANHFX010027185.1, read on the forward strand.
TTTCTGTTCAGGTATATTGCTCATTTTTGTATTGGATATCCTCCAATTCATGCTATTTTCTGCATTATCTTTCTTCTTCCTAGTAAACATTTTGTGATGAAGCTAATTTAGTGAATGTGAAATAATAAGTCTATTTACACAAAAAGAATCATTCACGGAGCATTTTAGGATTTTTACATGAGTTAACATTTGCCTTCAGTTTCAGTCTTTGTCATAAGAAGCACTGCGTTTTGGTCCGTCACAGTCTCAGGTGTACTAGCCTCTTTCCTATAAGCTCAGCGTGGGAGTGTGCCATCTGCAGTTAAGGGGAGGAGTAACGTACCAGTGCTGATGCTGCCAAAGAATTGAAGGAAGGACCTTCTGTCACTTGTCTCCTTGGTGTCTCTGTGAGGCTTCAGCATGTCAAGGGGCATTGCACTGAACCTTTCTCCTATCTATGCTGATTTCTACATGTAGAAAATTTCTGTGATTCTGCCATTAGCTTTGGCCTGACTATGTCATAAGTAAACCTGCCCTTCCAAATAAAAATTCTCTGTTGTTATCGGGCTTTAGAGTCTCAGTAGTCTCTCAAAGGATGATAACATGGTGCTTGAACTAGGAGTCAGTACCGGACCAGAACCTTTCAATTGTCATTACAATACCTAAAGGTTTTTGGGGTCTTGGTATTGTTCCTTGTTTTCCCTGTCAGAGTAAGCTTGCTTTCTCAGAGACGAAAAACTTCTACTGCATCAGGACAAAGGAGAAAAAAAAATCCCATTTCCCTTTGGACCTCCAAAAAAGTAAAAATTTTTTGAGGAGGAGATATTTTTAATTGTGGTCTGGAAAGTTGTTTTTCTGCGTTGCTGGTCAGGATATATGTTGAACAAAAGCCCACCTCAGTCTGAAATCAGATATAGTCATATTTGGATTGATTGAGCCTAATGGGAATATAGATAATCTTGAAAGTAGCATGAAAAATCTGTTCTAGGGGTCATTTTCCATGCATTTATAAAAAGCTTAAACATTAAACAGAGCCACACAACACTACTGTTGTAAATGTAGTAAGGAATGTTTTTCAAGTGAAATGCAGAAATACCCAGATTTTTTTTAAAACTTCTTATTTTGAGACAAAATAACAGAAAACCTTACATTTATGTATAACTGACATGTAGCTACTCAGCATGGGATAAACTCTAGTTACAGTTACCTCCATTCTTGGAAAAAACCTGCTGGTGAGCATCTCCATTCTCATTTCCCATCCCTGTATGGTTTGGCAGCTGGGGGAGGAGGAGGTGAGACAGTGCCTTACTGCCAAGGGATATTGACAATGTTTTGTTCAAAATGCTGCTGAGTGCTCCACAGATTTCCCTTCCACTCCAGAGAATCCTTTTTGAATCTTTTTGAAAAATCTGGTACATACTGCACGAACTACAAAGCTTTTATGAGGACACTATTTGTGGGGCCCACTTAAAGACTGTGTGTTGTTTTAAATTAATCGTGCTGCTTTAAGGTCCTGGTTTGAATTTTTTGGAGGTCTGGGGAAAGCTCACAAAAATGAACTTTTCCTGGCGTTGCAACAGAGTGTTTGTCGGAACATGCATGGCAAAAAACAGGTAAAAAAAGGCAGTAGCTATTAGAGAAGGAAATGGTTTGGAGTGGGTATTCCTGTACCACAGAGCCCAGCTTTGGCTTGGCAAGGGAGAAACATTTGTGTCAGTAGTCCAGTTGTAACTGGTGTCACTAAAGCGCTACACTAGCAGAAATGGAGCCAGGTCAGGAATCTTCTCTTGATACTCCTGTAACTTGTGCAGGCGCACAGCAGGCTGTGCAGGCACACCCAGGGCATTGGTGCTGCTGCGGCCTGAGGCACCTCTCAGGAAAGAACTTGTGAATCTTATCAGAGCATGAAAGCTGTTTGTCTCATGCTCTGCCTTTCTGAAGAAAGTTCTGTTGAAGTTTTGAATGTTCTTAAGTGGTCTGAACAGCAGATGATTCAGATGAGTGTTGGTTCATACTGAAGAGTCATGGGTCTGACTTGTCTTTCAAGCTGTGTAGTGGTTCCCTGGTTTAGGCACTACTTGAGAAGTTCTATATGTCAAATAGTAGTGAGCTCAACATTCCTAAGAGAAAATTATTTTCAGAGACTTAGGTGAAAACATATTTTGGGTTTTTTTTTTTTCTGTCTGAACTATGCAGAATCTAACAGGATTTTCAGTCATTAGCTGAACAGGCTAAATTTAACGGTTGAATTGTGGTCAGTCTCTCAGGCATTTTGAAGAACTATGTATTAAAAATTCTGATCGGAACTTCTACTCTTTTCCCTCATCTTCCTCATATACTGCATAAGAAATATGTAAAAAGAAGAATGTCAAGATAAAAGATCCACAGACTGTCTTTCAGTAGGAATTCTGGCAGCAAGTTTTTAAAACATCTGTAAATCATTTTCACAAATATTTCTACCTTCAAAGCCTGCCTTGGGGCTGACTAGTAGCGGAAATTTCAATCACAGTGATCTCAGTCAACCTGAAAGACCATGAAGCAAATATTTAAAATTGGCACCTAGGTTTGAGTGCACAACTTCACGAGCTGCTTTGTTCATACTTTCTCAACATTCATCAGAAATGTAGGAGATCTGTGTTCATGGGCACTGCTTTTCTGTGCTCCCCATTGCTGAGAGCACCATAACAGGCTCTTTCTATTTCCTATTATTGGTGTTACGTTCGTAAAGTAAATGCCAATCAAAGGAGAATCTTGACTCTCCTGAAGCCAAAGAAGGCTGGCAGTTGGAGCATAAAGAATACTCTTTTTCTGTGGTTCAAGGTAAACAAAATAAAAATGTTCTGGTTGGAAAGCCTGTCTGAGCTACATGCAATAAGAGCCAGTACCTAATAATGGATGCAATCATCTAATATGCAATAAAAACATTAGGACTTTAGTGCCACATCTGGATGAAGGAAAGCAAAGCTATTTGCATGATCTCTAATTTTGCATGGTAGTTCTATCATGGGTCCCAATTTCCAGTGATAGTTTTATTTTTAATTTTTCTTTTTTCCTCCCAAAGCTGACACATTCCACTTTTTTTTCTCTGTAATCTAAAGATATGAAGCGATTCAAACAAAAAGTTTAGCAACAAGATCCAGACTAGATCCATTTCTAACAGGAAGCGTGGAGGGTACATGTCCAAAAACATGGTGGCTGGGTCTTTGGATATTTGCTTGCTGCCATTATTTAAACAAAAGCTTTGGAAAATGTATGCACTTTTAGACCTGGGTTCGAAACCTAATTGTGACTTGATTCATCACTGGGCTGTAAACAGGAATAATTTGAACTTTCATGCCAATTATATCCACTGTATGTTGGCTGTACATTAAGCTTTCATTCATAGTTTAAAATACAGATAATGGACCTTGATTTTTAAACAGAATTTTGGGAGTGATCCATGGAGCTATAAAAAGAAATAATTTAAAATTACCCTTAGATTATTGTAGAATACTATGCATGCAGGAGTGTGTCATCTGCTTAGCCTCAAAGCACATAACTGATTAAAAAAAGATGCAAATCCTCCTCATGTTCCTACTATCAAAGTAATCCCCTTCAAATGTACAGGGCCATTCACCTTAAGGTAGCAAATCCAGTTTTCTGGACTAAGCATATTTTTTAAATGTAGAACAATCTAAAGCAAAAGTTTACTATCCAGGAATTTATTGACCATTGAACAGAGAAATTACAATTCCTATCCACAAAAGGTATGTTACTTTGATGCTATATCTGTATTGAAATATGCAACACCTGCTTCTGTGCACTGCACAAGGTGAGCGTTTCCTGATCTGCACTAGACCCACATATGGTATGGAAATCACTGAATAATGTCATTATTTAAATGGTCATCAATATTTGGAGTTCCTTATGTAACTATCCTTTCACAATCTTGAGAAATCGGAGTAATTCTTGAAGTAAAACTTCCCTTTCCTCCCTTTTCCTCTAGAAAGTTTTGGAGGTACTATGTTATTTCTGAGTGATGCAATCCCCAATTTCATCCATTGAATATCTAGTTCTGTAAAGCACAGGACATGTAGTGTGAAAGTTTTTCTGCTAATGAGATTATTTTATAATGGATGTCTTGTCTCCTAAGTATAATTAATTATATTAATGATTTCTAATATATTTTATCTGAAAATCAGAATCTTAAGTTTTTCAGATTCCTGTAAGAATCTGTGGTGTTTAGGTACAACTTTTTGTTTCTGCAAATGTGAGTGCTTTGCATCATTTTAATTTTTACTATTTTATGTACCATTTGAGAACTTGCATTTAGAATTCAATTTCCCTATTAATTTTTATATGATCACTTATATTCAATTTTTTAATTAAAAATCTGTGAATACAGAACGTTTATATGTGCTTTTCCTTCCTTTTTTGTCTGCTTATTTTCTCAAGTACAACTCCATGAAAATTTATGGTAACCAGGGACTCCACTAGCTAGTAAGCAAGCACTGTCCATCACACTCAGATCCTAGAGTCAATAACTGATTATATTACAATGAAAAGGGCCAGTAATGCAAAACACATACCTTAATCTATTTCATCAATGTACATGATTTGTAGAAGCTCTGTTATGTAGCCTCTGTCAAGCTAGGCAAACATAACCAAGATGCTTCTTGTCTTTAGAAGTTAGCAATGGCCTTTGTCCAATGTTTCTGAGATGTTACCTTAGCTTAAAATTTGCTTTCTCTGTACCTCATTGATTGCTGCTATTACAGATAAGAGTCACTTACAGGTCTAAAGCTTGTGCTGACCCCATTCTTGCTGTGACTCTTATGTCCTAGTTGCGTACTGATAAATGCTTTGCATTGCTGGGAAGAATATTGGATATTGATGATATGATGATACTGAGGCACTGATTATTTCAGTGGTTTGCTAAGGAAGGAGACAATTTTTCATGGATTTGTATTCCTAATCCTCCTAGGTGATTTCAAGCATTCAGTACAAAAGTACCTAGGTGTATGGTAGCTGAGCTTTTGCTGCTCTCCATACATTATGCTAAAACAGACATAACTTCTTTTCTAGTTCTTGCCACATCTTCTTCACATTTCTGCTGATTTTGTTAGATCTCAAAAGGGGAAGCTAACAAAGGATAGGTTCGGCATTCTAATTTCTGAGAGGGCTTTAGGGGTGCCAGAGTACTTGCTACATAAACACCTGCTCCCTACTGATTTAGGAAAACTTAAAAGGAACTGAGGCTGTTTTCTGACCTCGGCACTGCCTTTCCTTGCACCTGACATGTACTTTGAGGAAAAATTGCTAGCACCGTATGCAGTAATCCCTCAGCACCTGTTTCCAAAGACTCCTGGTGTTTAATCTTGCCTTTTACTCTTAGGGCAGTGGAAATAAAAATGGTCAGCATTAATCTTCTGACTTCTAGTATAGTTGTGACTGCCAACTATAGTATAGGCAACCTCATGTTGATTTACTGTTTTGCATATGTCTTGCTTCCCTTAAACCTTGACACAAGAATTCTGATTTATAGTGTCTTTATCTTGGCTTGTGGGGAGAGAAAGATGAATTGATAAAATTGCACTGTCCATAGCACAAAATTATATGTACCACTAGTTGTTTTTCTCCTCCATTTTTAACACCATCAAACCAACCTTCACTCAAAAAGATCATAAATCCATAGTAACAAGACTTTTTCCTAAACATCTGGTAGTTGAGTGTTAAACTTTTTATTCTCATTACTGCTTTCCTGTTACAAGTAGTACTGTTATGGTGCTGCCCCAGCAGCCTTGAAATTCAGGCTGTGATTTACCCTGTCTGTAAAGTTCTTCACTGCCTGCCCAAAGAATCAGTGTTTTCCTAACCTTGGGAGCTATCTACTGAATTGCTGAATGGCTTTTCCTTACAACTATAGACAAATACAGTCCATTTCTTTTTTCCTTGCCCATAGAATAAAGACTTCAACAAGAAAACGGGTTGAAATTTTAAAGTATTTTTTATTTGCAAATAATTTAATGTTAGGTAGACAAGTGCTAGCTGGGCTTCTCTATAAGCATCCCTGTAATGTGGTTATAAAATATGAGCACAGTACACCTTTACACATGACTAAGTGGATTGTAGCAAACAAAGATTTAGATCTTTACCTCTTTTCCCAGCTGAAGATTGAACATGGTGACTGTTCTACAGCTGTTGTTCATTTGTATATTTCAGTCAAAATATTGGCTTGGCCTCTTCTGAATAACTCAAGCTCTGGATTACATGCATGCATGGTATGCAGGACAAGGCCTCCAGACCTTTCTACCATGCATCTTGATTTGACACTACTGGTTGCCTTTCAGAAGACAGGCCTGTTAAAGGACAAGACAAGAAATGAATGTATACATTTAGGAAATAAGTAATCACAGGAACATTGCAGTTAGCAGACATTTTTCCCTGTGAATACATTTCTTGAGATTTCATGACTTCAGGGTGTAGCTTTACAGGTTTTCTTATGATTGGGGAATTCTAGAGGCTTTTTCCTCAAATGTCATGAGAGAAAGGAACCAAGCTCTTTACTCTGTTGTGAGAATTACAGCAATAATCTCTTTGAATCTAAGAAAGAAAGAATGCAAAATAAGTAAAAACTGGAAATCTAGGTGTCCTGGTTTGGGTGAAAACAGAACTAATTCTGTTCAGTGATTTTACTTTTCAGTTCAGTACTTCCAACTAACAGCACTTTCTGAAGTTAGCAGCATGTTTTTACAGTGTCTGCTGCTAGCAGTGATAACAGCCCATGGTTAGAGTTACTACCAAGGGTTGGTGTGCAGACCAAGGCCACTGCTGGATCTTGTGCACCACATTGGGGGGTGCAGGAAGTAAAAGACTGCACCTATGGAGGAGCGGACAGGGCAGGTGACCCCCAACTGATCAACGAGCTATTCCAGCCAATATACGTCTTATTCGGTAGCAAGCAGAGGGATAGAAAAGGGTCTACTGGGATTTTACACAGGCTCTTCTCCCCTCTTGGACTGCTTCCCCAGAGCATCCAAGGAGGACTCCGTCCATTCTGCCTTTGATCCCGTGTTCCTGAATCCAGTAGCAGAATCCAGCTCCTGAACACAGCTCCTGTCTGCTGTGGGGCCCGGTCTGGGACCCCCAGTGCCTGCTCTGTCAGGGGGTTGTGTTCAGTACTGGTTTTGTACATATTTGTACATATTCTATTTTATTATTATTAATCATCATTAAACCTGTTCTAATTTCCTTTTCTAATCGCTAAGTCTCTCTTCCTTATTCCTTTTCTCTTCCCCTTTGGGGAGGGAGGGGCGTTATCAGAGAGTGTCTGTTAGGTTTAAGGGGCCGCCCTGACCCTAAACCGTGACACTAGGCAAAGCCAATAAAGACAATATTAGTAGAAATTTTCTGTTTCTTTTATGAATACCTCTTTGTATGCAAGCACAAGAGAAATCAGTCAGCCTTGCATTAGAAAGGAAAAAGTACACAGAGAGAAATTGGACAGCATTGTGTCATCTCTTGTTCAAGCCATCTGTAAGCAAGCAGTTACTAACCTGCCCAGGATGGAGCATGGAATACTGTATGAAAGTTCAAAGTTGCCTATTTCCGCTTTTGCTTTTTGAGTCATAAACACATTAATGAGAATCTAAGTTTTTTTCATTGTGATAACTATTCTTTTCCCAGCCCTTCTCTCCCACCGCGTTTGTCCCTTCCCACAGCAGTATCAACCTTATATTAAGACAGAATATTGTAATTTAGCTATGTGATGTTGTGGAAATATCTGACTAGTTGTGGAAGGTGGAAGATGTCTGAGTTATGTCCAGCTATGCATTTCTAAATTGTGCAAGATAGCACTATTCAGAGATTCCCAAGGGCCTTATGGCCTTTAGTTCAGCTCAGTTAATTAGGCTTGGATTTCCTGTTTGGGCCTTGCTTGTTCTGATTATTTATTTTGGTTGTCTCCATAGGATACTACATGACAGAGTGTGTGCTCCATATCTGGCATTTCAGTTGGTCCCAACTGTTATATGTCATGAGTGAGACACAAACCATCATGAGTGAAAGCAAAAGAGAATTTCTTGGATCTCTGAGTTTTAAAAGTCCTTAGATTTTGCATACTCAGATACTTGATTGTTGTTTGTTTCTGCATTTTGGTTGTGTTTTGTGGGGTTCTTTTGTGTGGGTTTTTTCTGTGTGTGTGTGTGGTGGTTGTGGTTTTTTTTTTCCTGGTGTGTTTTGGCATATTTTTGTGTGTGGTGTTTTTGCCTCCTTTTTTTTTTTTCCTGATAAGGATAATAATTCCACAACTTGAAAAGAAATATTTGGTATTACAGAACTCATGAAATTATGTTGAGAACTGATAGGAATGAGGAATACACATCTTCTGAATCAAGCTGTGTATGGCAATTGTACTAGAAGGAAGGAAAATAAAATAACTCTTAAAAGGAAATAGTAGTAGTTCACTAAGTCATGATATTCTGGGAGCACCAGTGAACTAATGTGCTACTATTTAAGGGTTTAATGACAAAATCAAGGTGTCCAGGAACAATACTGGACATGCCATTGAACCAGGGCGAACAAGAAAATACCAGTGATAGGATGCAATTAAAAACAAATACATTAAAATATTGTCAATGGGTTTAGGGTTATGGAAAGCAGGTGTTGGTCATAGTAGCTTGAAATGTTTTTCCTGAAGCATTTATATGTTTAGTTAATAACATACAACTGATACAATCTATGTGGATTTCACTGAAGTATTTGGGTTAACACACTAAATTCTTGATTAATACTTTACAGCAATGTGAAACAAATTGGAAATGCATTAGACAGACTAAACTAGATGAAATTATGTATTATGCTAGATGACTCTGCTCCTGTTGGGATTTTGTAGAGACACAGAATGCCATAGACCACTAGCTAGAAAAATATTGTTAAGCCTTTCAGGTTGTATTGAGAAAGTTATGAGGAATGGATTGCTCAGTCATCTGGGCCAACAAATAGGTGTTACCTCCATGTCAAATGTAATATCATAAATTCAGTAGTGAAGAATGTAGATCATGCTTGCAAAGTAGGGGTCTATGTACTGAGAAGTGCTTACTGGCAAGGATCTTTTGTGTCATGGTTAATTAGTTGCATACGAGCACACAGTGGGACATTGTGGCCAGGAGGGCTAATGTGACTCTTTAATATCTGTGAAAATAAGAACATATGAAGAGAGACTGGGAAGTTACTTTAACTCTGCATTAGGAGTGGATATTGCCACTGCTAGAATATTCTTGTCTAGTTCTGATGTCCACAGTCAAGAAAGATGATGAAAAAATGGAGAAGGCTCAGAGAAGAGATACCAAGATGATTAAAAGTTTTCAAAACATGCCTTCCCATAGCTTGACTTCAGTTTATCAAACAGATTTAGAGAGGGGTGTGTTGACAGTGAGCAGGGAACCTCTGCAGGCAACAGAAACGTGATGCTAGACGAGTCCAGTCCCACAGACAAAAGCCTGTCAAGATGTAACAACAGGAAGTTGAATCTAGACAAGCTCAGAATCATAATGAAATGTGCATGTGTAGGAAGCATGTTTAGGCAAGGGCAATGACCTGCTGAAAAGAACAAGAGTAGCAGAGAGTTCTCTTTTACAGTCTGTTTTTTAAACTGAAATTTATATTTGAACAAAAAAGTCTGTATCTAACCACAGTTTGGGGGGGCATTTAATGTAGGGAAGATCGATTGCTTTTGCTTTGTGGTAAATTACATTAGAGTGTCATAATAATTTCACTTAATCTGTGAAGACATACTCATTTGTATGTGAAGGTGCATCAACAAGGAGTAGTATTCCTGCACCTCTTTCAGACAGCAATGCTGTAACAAAGCACAAGAAAAAATTGCCATGAAGAGAGGAGTAAACTGTTAATTTTTCTTAATTTATCTAGGAGTGATTAACAAGTTAGTCTTCTAATTGATGTGGTTTTGTAGATGAACATTAGAGGTTGTTTGGATTTTTGGACTTTTTTTTTTTTTGGTAGCTTTTCTGGGCACACATCTGCTTGAGTGGTGTATCGTTTCCCTATTCTTTTGAGATTGCATCCATTTCTTGTCTGTTTTGGAAAGTACCTCAGTATATATCATTAAAAAAGAAGAAGCCTTCCTAAAGTTATAAATGCTTTACTTCTTGCTTTGCCTCTTGGGTTAAGAATATCAATCAGCAAAGGTGATGGGCATTCACTGCTGACACAAATAGATCAGTGAAAAACATATGAGTGGAAAAAGCACATCCTAATATTCTGAAATATAAATTAAGCAGAGAATTTAGCAGCTAAAGCTGAAAAAAAAGTCTTGTATCTGAAGACAAAGGCTCTGGAGACAAATATCTGTGCTTTAAAATTACTGAATTGATGAAACCAAGGCAAAAAGACAGCCAAAAAATCCCAGCTGTTCCACTTGATAGCTCATAAAATCTGAATAAAGTTCTTCAAGGGCTTTTTTTATAGGGAGAGACTATTTCTTGTATGTGTAGTTACGGTAGCATCTGGTTCCCATCTCTGGGAATTCAGAGAATCCACAGGCAGTGACATGCTGTCTGTTACAGAGAAGCTCTACAACACAGATAAAGGCATCAGACAAGTGCGCAGTACGTAATGTAATTGTCTGCAAGCTGGAAAGATGTTGGGGTTTGCTGGGAGGAGGCAAAATCCAAATCAGTAAAGTCTGATTAACATAAGTAATAGGAGCAGCCCTTGCATAAAATTTCCTTTGTTCACCTGTGAAGAGTGGACTGATAAGCTTGCAGCACCTGAGTCAATAGGATTAATCAGTCAGGGAAGGTAAGCAAGGCATACCTTAAGGTGAGAGGAGTCGCTGGGTGTTCACAGGAGCTATATCCTTCACAGAGGCTTTGAACAATGGGATCAGTAAACTGTCAACAGATTTGAGCAGGAAATATAAAGGGCCTTTTATGAATAATCACACTGGATTTAGTAACTGTTGCATGACAAAGGAAAGTAGAATTTGTCTGTTATTTCTGGCTCATCACAATTGTCATTTTAATGCTTTATCCTTTCTATAAACAGGATTTGGGTGTAAGTAGTCACATTATTATGTGAAATTATATTACATCATGGTAAGAGTTTCTTACACGTTATTGGCATCTGGTATCACAGAAAGCAAGATCTTAAGGATGCCTTCAATATAGGTACAGAAACAATGTTGATTTTTTGGCTTGTATTGTGCTCAGCACATTTGTTTTGCTTAATAAATAGTATGATAGAGCAAACAGAGAGGACATGTAAAAAATGTTATTCTCTTACAACTGGAGATAGAATCAACCTCAATAAGAATCAAAAATTAAATGCATTTAAGAACAACTCTGTGCTTGAATGAAACTTAACTTCATGCAGGATACCTGCTTATTCACCTACATATACAGAATAGGCGATAGCAGATACCTCTTCATGCCTCAGGGAACCACCATTGTACTGCCTGAATATGCCTGACTTTTGTCTAGTAACCTAGAGGTTAGTCCATTTCTCCAGGAAACTGGCCTCTAGGCATCCCTTGACCTGAAAAGAGTAAAAAAATGGCATCTTATGCAATCCAAAGGAATGTCTTCAAATAACATGCAAGAGTGGAACAGATCCTTGCTTCTGTAATGTCAGGTGAGGATGCCCCACTGTCTAGGGAGGAGTGAGATCCACAGGGCCACTTGGCAGTGAAAGGGGGCAAGCCATTCCCTAGGCCTGCAGGGCAGGGCTGGGTGGGTACTATAGCTGCTGTTCTATTCCTCCAGCAGCCACATTTATAAAAACAACCACCAACAAAAAAAGAGTGGTGCCAGCTATTATGTGTGGTTTTGTGACTAAACCCAGAAAGAAATGTGGGGTTGTGACTCCCTTTTCCACACAGGTGCCTAGTTCTGTGCTATAAAAGTCTAGGAAAAAAATGTTATTTCAGAAATGTGTATCTCCAACACTTCCTGTGGGTCAGTTTATATGTTAGCAGCATGCTAGTCTGGAAGGATTAAGACAAGTACCTTAGTCTTTCTATACTCTGTGTATAGAAATTAGGTTCCTAACCTGAGGTTTTGACTTTCCCATTAATAGGCTTGTTAAGAAATTACCATGCCTAAGGATGACATGGTTCTGGGCTGAAGTTTACACCTGAATTTGAAGACTATGTTCAGACTAAAAGTGTAATGTTTACTTTGCACTAAAAGTAACAAGTACATTGTGAATACAAGAACCATGTATTACTAGAATAAAAAACTCAGTTGCTGAAGAGACTGGTTTCCCAAGAGCACTGAGATGGGAATGATTCAGGAGCCTAGGACACATTTTCAAAAATTACCAGTGTGCTAATGAGCTTAAGTAATAGTGTCTACCACTGGAAGCTAGATTCCTGCATATCTAGGTTTTTTCAGACATTGTACCTGGGAAGCAATTACAACTTTTTCAGTCCTTCCAGGAGGCTGTGTTCTGATTCAAATTTATCTCTGGTCCTGCCATAAAGCACTACTCTTGATTTTTGAAAGTTATGTTTATATTTAATTACAAACAAATAACTACACCTAAACCTCATGCACATTATACAATATGTTAGCTCCAAGGGACAATATCCTGAATGAAAACAGATCCTTTTCTTTTTCTTCATGCCAGCTCTTTGTTTAGTAGTATGGCAATTGCACACATATATCCCAGATGTTCATGGAAACAAAATTCCTCTTTAATTTACAGCAGAATATGGTTTTATCCCTTGCTGATTTTGTATTTGTCCAACACACAAATGTTTAAAGGCTTGTATTCAAATACATTACATCAGGATTTTGTATGCCTCTTAAAAGCTTATGTTTAAAATCACAGAATAATTCAGATTGGAAGAAAGAACAGAGCAGGTCCAGCTACATCAGGTAGTTCAGAGCTGTGTGTCATGGAGCTTTGAATATCTCTAGATGGAGTTTCGAGAACTCCTGAGGGCCTGTTCCAGTGGTGGTTGGTCATGCTTATGGTGGAAGAAAAGTTCTTTATGTATAATTTGAATTTCATGTGTTGCAAATTGTCTCTTGTCTCTGCTTCTGTTCCTGTACATCTCCAAGAGTAAGTCTGGCCCTATCTTCTGTAAACCCTCTCAAAAGTTGTAGATGCCACTAAGAGTTCCCTTTCACCTACTCAAGGCTAAGTAAATCCAGTTGTCTTAGCACCTCCTTAAACATTACATACTCCAGACTCCAGCCATCCTGAGTGTTCATATCAGTTGACAAAGTCATCACTGTGTCCTTAGAGAGAAGATTATCAGATTGTAAGCATCTATCAGATTCTCGGAGTGCATCCCAATCCTGTATCTGTAGCATATGGGAAGATGCCATTAATTAGACCTGTCTGAACTGTAATTTTTGTTGGGCTGCTCAGTTTGTTCAGCACTCTTTATTTTTACACTGGAACTCATAAAAATTCAAACTTCTTCGACTTCCACTGTGGACAGTTAGCAGAGGTGAATACAGGAGCGCCATTGATCTCTGTGAACCTTACTGCATTGGCAACTGACTAAGTACCATTCTAGTTTTCTTATTGTTTCAGCTACTTAGGGAAAGGGGGAATGGGGAAGAGTCAGGGAATTCAGCCCAGGCACAATTCATTTTGTATGCAAGCCACAGAAACACATCAGCAAGTGCTAATTATGTTTTTTTAAGTTCAGCATTTCCTCTTTATGTGTCTGTTTGCAAAGAACAAATTCCCTTCAGACCCACATAGTTGGGAGGCACAAAGATGATACTGGAGCATGCAAACACATACTCATCTATAAACTGACTTCAGACTTTCCTCCTTAGTATGGGTATCAGAAGAGATTGTTTTACTTGCTCAGTGACTCTCGACTAGCTCAACTTCCCTAGATTCACTGAACACCTTCTGGCCTGGCAAGCATAGGAAAATAACTGCAAAGTGGTGCAGTACTCACAAAGCATCCATGTTCACCCTCAGTTCTCTTCTTACTGACTTTGGGGAGCCTACTATCTTCTGGCACTTGCTTTTACATCTTTGAGTTCAAAAGTCTTAGGCAGTGCCCCACCTTAAACTGAAATTTTATTCTGAACAATAGCAGTGATAATGTTATTAGTTATTTCTCTGTGAAGGAAAAAAAAATTCTCCCCTTTCTTCAGTCTGGTCGTTCAAAGCTGATGTTGCAACACCTGGTAAGTTGCACTTTTGCCCATGAGACCTGTCTGGCACCATCTTCTCCCTGTGCCCTGGTTTCTCAGGAGGAAGTGAAGGAACACAGTACTCCCACCAGGCTCCTGATCTGGATGCCGACACAAAGGACTGAGACAGCTGGAGATATGACCTGCTGGGTTAGGGAGAGCTACCTGGCTTGATGGTCAGGTGAACCAGCAGAGGAACTGTGCTCAGCTGTTTGAGGACTAGAGTCTGCTATTCTGTAATGCATGTATTCTCTGGAAACGTGCAGGAGATGTTCTGATTCTCACTCTCTTCCCATCAGGGAGGATACAGCTGCTAAGAAACTGTAGTCTTCTGGCCATGATATTCCTTGTCACACTTGTATTTCACCAAAAAGTCTTACAGAAGAACAAACCCTGGTCAAATAAAGGAGAGCTTTAAAGATCCTTAGGATCAAACAGAGCATGTAGTATTTTGTGTTCAGTTATGGGTCTTGGGGATTCAGGGGCAAAACAGCTCTTTAGTCTCCAGCTCCTCCTTCTGTGCTTTGATAAAGAATGATTTTTTTTTTCCCCATACTTAGTGCTTCTAGACCACTTTCAATACGCTGACTTGAAGTTTATAGGATTTGTGGTGACATGGCTAACATCATTTCATTAGAACCCAATACAGATGTCTAACAGTTTGATCTTTTCTGATTGATATGATACTCCAATTACCTAAATATTCTTCCTCTGAAAGGACTTCCTGCCTCTGAATGTTTTCTATGTCCTGTGGGGATTCTTCAACCTTTTGTGGTTCCCTTTTCATCTTTCCCATATCATCTTACTATTTGGTCCTGCTCTCCTGCTACTGTTCCTTGGCTCCTTCTCCATTGGTATTTGCTTCCATGTGCCTCTTACTTCGTTAACTTTAAGACAATGAGAATCAACTTTTGCTGTGTAATCAAGTTTGAGAAATTCCAACCCTTCATCTTTCCTAGATGCTTACTCTTGCCCTGGTTTGACTCTACCCTTTTGACTACATCTTCCCTTTGACTGTGCTGATGAAACTGAGTGCTATTGAATGACCAACTTTAAGACTAGCCCTCCAGCTACAGAAAGGTTTTATTTAACCTGAATCATCCAGTGATTTTATTCACAATACTATACTATAAATGGTTATTTCAGCACAGATGAAAGGTGCAAGATCTTGTGGGCATGGGCTAAAATCATAATTTTGTAGGAGAGAAGAAAGGGTGTAATCTCTAACTTCATCCTCAATTACACTGTTACGCCTTTTAAGGAATGAAGATGGAGAGGTACCACATGCCAAAACATGTGTTATTTTATAAAAGCAACACAAACATTTTGGTGGGTATTTATATGTCTCAAGACATAAATGCTATTTAAGTAGTGAAGTGTAATAAAAGTAATGACTTTGTTGTTAAGCTGTTGATGCAAGCTGCATCAGAAAGGGTGTTAACCAATTGCCAACCTCCAGTTTAAGATTAGGGTTTGTCTAGATCATGAAGTAACTGAGACTTGAATCCCACAATACCTGATAATTTGTATAGCTGTACAGAAAAGCTGCCTTGGCTTTGTAAACCACTGTAAGCAATAAAAGCTAGAGGGCTGGTGCTTTCAGTCATATGTACATTCTTGTGAGCTTATTAAAATTTATGGTTTATAAATATGTGCAAATTATGATTAGCAAACAAGTCCCTAAATGATGGTAGGTGAGAGAGAAGAGTGAGCTAGTACCTCTGAATAAACATTCATGGAGCTTATTGAATTAGCCCTTGTAAATTGTTTATATATCAAATGTTGAGTTCAAGTCATCAGTTAAGCCAGTGTTACCCCAAATGTTGCTGAAAAAGCAGTATTTTAAATGACTCCTGTGATATGCCTGGGTAGGCACAGGAGGTGTTCACAGTGTCACCAAGTGCTCTGTGGGATCAGTTTTCCTGTCATTTAGCACCAGAAATTAGTCTTTTCCTTCTTTCTGACTTTTTTTTTTCTTTTCTTTTTCTGTCCTCCCCAAATTCAGGAGATTTATACCCAGCACTAGGAAAGCTTGCTAAAAAGATGGAGATGACAGTGTGTATGACAGTGGAGTCACAGGTATCACAGGGTGTCAGGGGTTGGAAGGGAACTTGGAGATCTTTGAGTCCAACCCCCCTGACAGAACAGGATCATATTATCTAGCACAGGTCACAGACGAACGAATCCACACGGGTTTTGAAAATCTCCAGAGAAGGAGACTCCACAACCTCTCTGGGGATCCTGTTCCAGTGCTCTGTGACCCTTACAGTAAAGAAGTTCCTCCTCATGTTAAGGTGGAACCTCCTGTGCTCCAGCTTATATCCATTCCCCCTTCCTTCTGGTCAAATTATGCATGTGCTCAGTTCTTTTTTGTAGGGAAATGGCCATGGAACAGCAATGCAGGTTATGTCTTTGTCTTCAGGGACATCAGCGCACTTCAGGCGTTCTGTAGGCTGGTGGGGATTCACACCCCACCCCCCCCCCACCCATGCCCTGGTGAGGAACACCTGCCTATTCCACATGTGCTGTGAGGATTCTCAGTCCCATTTTGGATCTTCCTCCCCCAGTTCTGTCCACCCAGCAGCCATTTCTCAAGAAGCTCTCTGCTCTTCCAGGTAGGTTTGAGTTGCTTTGTTGGGACTGAACAGTGACCTTAAAGGTAGAAGATGTTTAGTTTTGACCTGCAGCTTCTACAATGCAGTTCTTTGCTTTTTTTTTTTTTCCCCTCAAATTTCTCTACCATTTTTAAAGCATGCTGTTGCTCACAGAGATCTAGCTATGCACCCTGTAAAACGGAGCAGCATATTGAAATTAATAAAGATTAATTAATAAAGAATTAAAAGAAGGCAATATAATTAATGTTAATCAACATGAACTTATGGAAAATAGCTCTTGTCAAAATGACTTGTAATCTCATCAAAAAGAAATATCAAGTAGAGTTGATTAAACATAATTGCATGGATGTAATATTTGGTAGTTGAGGACTCAAGTCTACTGGGTATGTAAAGAGAGTCAATGCCTAGGAAATTAAGGCTGAGCTGACATAAGGTCTTTAGTATGAGGACAGGTAACCATTGCAGATTGAAGGCTGGTAAAAGCTTATTAATGGTGATTTCTATAACTGTGCAATGCACATCTGTGCCCTGTTATATGGGAGCAACCATGGTGAATATGATGCTATTTTCTGGGTATATAAATCAGCAGATCTCCAAAAGGGAAGCCCCTGTATGTATGCTGGAGGAAGGTGAGCAGATGGTGGGTGCATCATGCAGAAGCAGCAAGGAAGTTGTAATTGTGAGTGAGGGATGGGGCCATGAGAAAGGTCTGAGCTAAGAAGCTATACACTCTGAGGAGCAGTGGAATAATGTCTGTGCTTTTCAGTAAATAGGCATTTCTGATAAAATTTCTTAAATGTTCTGTTTGGAAAAATGTTTTTCTAAATGTCTCTTAATGGCACAAATTCTCAGTTGTAAAGTTATGGATCTCACTCTTCCAGCTAATGTGGTGATGCATAGTGCTTGGTAACAACAGATGCACTAAAAAATAGAAACAATTATATATCTAAATATTTTGTTACTGCTACTTTTTATTAAATAGTACCTTCTATTACTAAAGAACCACTTGAGTTTGTGGAAAGATAGTGGTCTGAGGAAAACATGGTAATCAAGCTTTATCACTTTGAGAATAGCTTCGAGAAGTGTTTTGCCTTAGGATAAACTTGAGTGAAATTGAGCTTGGGAGAGCTATGGAGATTCCTTTAGGGCACAACATCATGTTTTAATATCCCTTAAGCATTTCAGTTGAACTGACTAACACAAAGGGGATAAATAGTAATGGAAATAATTCCTTCCTTCTGCCTTCCTATGTAGTCCTTGCCTACCAGGTCTGGTGCAAAAGGGTCAGTTCTGATGACAACAATTATTTATTTTTTTAAAAAAGCTTTCCCAACAGAAGCAGTATCTTGTACTGAATCCTAATTTTGTATCAGTGTGAAACTAGTTAGATGACCTGCTGTGAACAAACTCAGCATAATTGGCCTGCACTGACTGGAAGCAATACAAATTGTAGACTTATTGTGGCAAGAAGAATCTGAAACACAAACTTTAATGTTTAAAAATGCAAATTAATAGGCTTGCTGCATTGTTTTTCTTGGTGTGATTGGCTTTCACTAAAAGGTTCTGAATGTATTTAAATAATCAATAAACAGTTCAAAATTGTACATTGGTTCAATTCTAATTATCTTTAATCATTGTAAGTCTACATTGTTGAGGTTTTCCAAGTAAAATCAAGAAAAATAATACTTGTGTTAAAAGGCTTTTCTTCTTTCAGATACATCTGTGGACAAAACTGTATCTCTGGAAGAAATGTGTGGTTTGTCCAGTGGTATTCCTTGTCTCCAAAAGGAAGGAACAGAAATATTCTATCTGGGCTCTGCACTTCAAGAGTTGCAATAAAAATTTGTATTACTCTAACCTCAACTTGAAAAAATAAATATGCAGCGTAGCCATTCTGAAGCTAGTTCTTTTAATCTCTTGGTAGCATATGTACATAGAGATGTTTCTGGCAGCTGTATCAGTTGCTATTTAAAAAAAAAATATGAAAATGCTGAAGGTTTGTTTAAAAATGGATATTTTAGTTTGTCATAAGTAACTGTTTAGTATGGGAATGCATTTTTTTTTACAGAAAAATAGGTATTACTGAGTTTAGTATTTCTGTTTGATCATTTTTGGTTTTACTTGAATGTTTTTGAATCCTTTCAAGAATGTGGCTCTAGACTCATGATATCAGGATAATTAAAAAGCTAGGACAACATTTGAATCAAATTTAATCTCTCTGTGCATAATAGACTGGTGCAAGCACAGGCATTATTAGAAACAATTATCATCCTGGACTTTTGATCATCAGGATGAAGAGACTGATTCAGTCATTTTTTGAATCTCATAGTCTGTAAATAGCAAAACATCATTTAGTGTGACCGTCCACCCAGTGTATTCAGGTGTTACTTCTGGTCTTTGTCCTGGATGAGTATCACCTCAAGAAGCACCTTTTCTAGGAAACTTCAGCAATAAAGTATGCTCAGGTTTACATGTTGGTATATGTCCTTTAGCTAGGAATGTGGGTGTGAACAAACACAATTTACTTCCGTGGACATTGAGCAAATGTTGCTTTACTTATTAAATTTAGAAATTTTAATTGAACAAATATCAGAGCCTATTTTTGACAGTACATAGACCGGTATTAGAGTGATCCAGTTCCCACAGAAACCATGGAATGAAATGATGGAAGCTGGGTTACGTTCTTTGTAAGGTGTCTGACAGCTGTTATGTGATAATTATCACTTATAAAGTATCATCAACAGACATTGCACTGCTTTGGCTAAGGTAACCTCTTAACTTAGGGCTCCATCTTCTTTCTGAATTAACCTATGTGGAATATGTCTTTTTTCACTTGCAGAGAAAGAAGGATCTAACTACAGAAACTTTGTAAAAGAACACTCTGTTGAGGGTATGGCTGATAATTAACTGGATTCCAGACAAGGTAGTTTAGATAACAACATAAGAAGAATTTGTACTCATTAATTCCATATTCCTGTTACAATAAAATTTATTTTCTCTCTCTCTTTTCCTTTTTGGCATTTGGATTATAAATTGTACACAATGTTATGGGCCACTGGACAGTCATCTGAGTGCAGCTTGCTCTGAATAAATGATGCTGAACAGCATTAGGCAAGCCTTGTTCCTTTACAGAGATAATTTTAATTAAATTTCAATTGACCTAAAAAAAGAAAAGAAACTAATTAAAATTATTAAGAGGTAATTCAGTTGACATAATCTGTCAGTAGGAAAGAGGGAAAATCAATCTACCACAGAGTTTTCTGGTACTATTTGTACTCAAAGCCTTTGCGTTATGATCTTTATTGACAGCTGGAGGGGAAGGAGTTACCTAATCAGTAGTATCAAATCAATACTTTATGCACAAAGCAGTACTGAATAGCATTAGTGGAGTGCCTTTCTCTGCTAAATAAATATTAGCTCAGTGTTTTCGTAATGCATGGTATTCATCACATATTTAATGCTGTTGGTACCATTCTCTTTACTGTTCCTATGCTCCTCCTAAATGTCCCTGAACCAGTGGCCATGGTAACTCTCATTCACTGTACATTAGGTTGCCTTCAACACTGCCTTACTAGGGGCTGGTTGTTAATGAGCATCATTTGCAGATTCACTTGTACAAGGTCATTCCTAATGTCTTTCTGGTTTTAGTATCAGCTCAGCAGTGAATAATCTCAGCCCTATGTCCCTAGGGTGTTTTTTTTTTGTGTTAGAGAAACAAAGGGAATATATATGTATTTAAATATAAATAGTACTTTGTTTAATATTTTCACAGAATTTCCTAGTTTGGAAAAGACCTTTAAGGATCATCTAGTCCAGTCATTAACTTACACTGAGAAGACCTTGACTAAATCATATCCCACAGCACTATGTCTACACAACTCTTAAATACCTCTAGGGATGGGGACACTACCATTTCCTTGGGGAAGCTGTTCCAGTGCCTGATATTCCATTCAAGAAATTTTTCCTAATTGCCAATCTAAACTTCCTTTGGCACAACTTAAGGCCATTTCCTCTTGTTCTATCACTTGTTACTTAGGAGATCAGACTGACCCCTACCTCTACAACTCCTTTCAGGTAGTTGTAGAGAGTGATAAGATCTCTCTCCCCTCAGCCTTCTTTTCTCCAGGCTAAACAACCCCAGTTTTCTCAGCCGCTCCTCATAAGACTTGTGCTCTTGGCCCTTTACCAGCTTTGTTGCCCTTCCCTGGACTCGCTCTAGTGCCTCAGTGTCCTTCTTGTAGTGCGAGGCCCAAAACTGAACACAGTACTCGAGATGTGGTCCCTCTCACTAGTGCCAAGGACAGGGGTAGAATCACTTCCCTGGTCCTGCTGGCCACACTTCCTGATACAGGCAAGGATGCCATTGTCCTTCTTGGCTACCTGGGTACACTGCTGGATCTTGTTCAGCTGGCTATCAGTCAATACTCCCAGGTCTCTCAGCCTGTAGCACTGCTGGGGGTTGTTGTAGCCAAAGTGTAGAACCTGTCATTTGGCCTTATTGAATATATACAGCTGGCCTTGGCCCATCAATCTAGTCTGTCTGTATCCCTTTGCAGAACCTCCCTACCCTCAAGCAGATTGAAACTTCCCCCCAGCTTGGTGTCATATGGAAACTTAGTGAGGGTGCACTTGATCCCTCATTCAGGTCATCAGTAAAGATACTAAACAGAACTGGTCCCAGTACTGAGCCCTGGGGGACACCACTTGTGACTGGCCACCAAATGGCCATCCAAGCAGTTTTTCATCCAGTGAGGCTTATGCCCCTCCAAGCCCTGAGCAGCCAGTTTCTCCAGGAGAATGCTGATGTGTCATCCATTTACTATTTATTTATCTATTTATCTCTTTATTGTTGAAATAGGGAATTCTACTCATTCATGGCTTTGCACTACATGTCTGGAGCCTCCCTGTATACATTCTAGTTCTGCAGATAAGATCTGAAAAATGCTACGCTTTTATTGCCATCTGTCTGCCTGTGGGATAGCATATAGAAAATGGAGTGCTATTTGCATATGATTATATAGTTCTACCCTTCTTGTTAATACATTAATTGTGCACCATTGTTCTACTGACAGACAGACCCCTATCTGACTTGTACAACAATTTCTGCAGGCTGATCTAGGCAGCACTATCTGTAGCAGCATGGCTTTCAGCAGAGCCTCCCTTGCAGCTGTGAGGTGACTTGCTGAGCAGCAAGAAACCATAGCCAGAACTGCTGAATAGTTTGATGTTGTTTGCTTTTTTAAAAATACATTATCTTGGAATTAAGATTAAACTATTAACAGTCTTCTGTTGCATAGGGAACTTGATTCTAGTTGTGTGGGTGAGGTACTTGCTGTTTAGTCAGCTGAAAGGCAAATTACTGCAAAGCGTGAGAATTTGGGCAAACACCTTGTCATTTTAAGGGTAAATTTTCTTCACAGTATCAACAGATTTGCAAGTCACCAAATGGGACATCACTGTAGAAAAGTGCTGTTTGGCCCTTTTCTGTCAGTTTGCAAGTGTACAGTAACTTTTTTGTAATTGTGGAGCCTGCAGTTTTTGATGGTCTTAAAAGATTGTAACGTACACCAAGTCACAAATTTCAGATTTGCACAGGAATTGTGACAGAGTCTTGTTGTTTGCCATATGAGAGAGTCGCTTTTTTTTTTTGAAGTCATGATCAACATTTTTATTATGTTAACTAACAAGAGACAGATTCTTTGTCCCACATGAATAAGTTAGACTGTGCTTTACATTAACAAACTGTATCCTTACTGGACTTCAGCTTTTTCAGTGTTTGCTCTTTGTGTATATTCCAAAATGTAACCACTAGCTGTAAAGAAAGAAATATGTTTTTACAACTTCTGAGTCCCATTAGTGTTACAGAACCCATAAAGCCAGGGGGGAGAGTTTTTGGCCCACACATTGTTGTTTTTCTCCAGGAAGCATACGAACATCCTTTGCACGAGGGCAGGAGGCACAAGGAAGCTCACCTATGCCAGACCTCCCCTTGGTGCTGAACAAGTGAGCCAGAAAGGACACCTTTTTCTTTCAGTTTGAGCATTGTGGGTTGGTGGTGGGAGAATAAAAATCTTGTGGATTTGAAAGCAGGCTTAATTTGCTCAGTACATTTGAAAGACAGTGAAAAAGAAACCTCATGCTGCCTCTTTTAGCAACATTTCAGAGTGGAAACAGCTGGAGGGTTCAGGGTTTACCAGTCTGATTACATGCAAAGAATTTAAATGGTGCTCAAAACACCTTGAGTAGCTTGTCCTTTCCTTATACGGGATATTTTTTGAGGGCATTTACTGTGCTCACTTTTTAAGCTATTTCAGTTCCAACTCAAAAATTACTTAAGTAACCATTTCTTAAAGGGAATAAGAAATCTCTTTCTGATAGTCAATTCCTAAAGGGTGTTGCAAATCGTTGAGTGAGACCTAATGAGTCCTCTAGTTAGTTCTGTCTGTGTCATGAAACTAGTAATTCTGTTGCAAATTGTGTCCCCTCTGGAGAAAACAGCACAGAGAAGCTGGTTGCAGGTTAAATATTTCTTATCCCTAAACATCACCAAAAACCTGCAGTAACATGAAATAATAACTTTGTGAGAAATTGAAATGTGGTTTATGAACTAAAGAAGAGGAAGACAGATGGAAGTTAATGCTTAGACCTGTTATTACTTCAACTGAAGAGAAAGCTGCAGTTATATGTTAAAGTCAAAATTTTCACTCTTAACAGCATTAAACCGATTCATGATGCTTTGCATGTTCTGTTGTGGTGTGTATTCCATGTGCATAGGTTTTAGTCCCTGACCTTTGATCTTTAAAACTGGTAAGTGCAATATAGTGAAACCTGACTGGTTTGTGAAGTCATTTTGCAGAAAAGTAGCTAATTGTCTTGACAAAGGAGGACACATTTCAGTGTACCAGTGTCTACTCAGAAAAAAAAAAAAAAAAAAGACTGTGAAAAACATGTCACATTGTTAAGGATGACCAGTGTCTGGAATGGAATGTCTGAAGTAGTGATCAGAGTTTTGAAAGAATAGGCATAAAATGGAAGAATAATTCCAGCGTGCTGCTACATTTTGATGTTTTCCATCCATAGATGGTGATGGAATACTTCGACAATGTACTAGTGTTGGCACAGCAGCATATTCCACCCCAATTCAACCACCATCAAAATAAGCATTTGATTCAGAGTCAAGTGATGGTTTGGAAAGAATCTCAGAAAACCCACAAATTCATGAAGGGTCAAGTAATACATAATAAAACCTTTATTTGTTTCATGACTCTCTTAAAGACTGAAAGAAATCATGAAATGGTTGATTGGAAGAACAAGGCACTGTGTTCATTTCTCTTTGTAATGGCTATTGCCTTAATGCTGAGCTGTGTTAGCAGACAACTATTGACAGATTTAGGTCTGATGATGAGAACAAATTGAACAAGCACCAAAGTTAGCATTGAAGAAGAGAAGGAACTGTGGAGCTGGAGTCAGGAGAGGGAAGAAAATAACACTTAAAATCTGCAGTGAGAGGTGATGAGGGCAGTTGTCTGTCATGAAAAACCCAGTGTCAGGTGATGCATAAGCATGGTGACAAACATGGCATTATTAACCATGACATCATCCATATGGGATCCTATTGTTCAATGCTGCCTAGGGTTGCTCCTTGGATTGAGACCTAGCTACTGTCTGTGGCAGAGAGACATCTAGATTGTATTAGGCAGCGGTAACTTATCTTTCCTCTGAATGGTTGAATATGACCAAAAAGCATCCATTAAGAATGAGTTTATTGTTCATTCACTCAAAGATAAATAGCCAGAAAGGAGATAAAGCAGTAAAAGGTCTCTAATTGTCCTTACTGAGATCTCCTTTCCTTGAAAAATCTTTTGAAGTTAGCAGCTTATCCTCCACCTCCTAAGATGTAGTCCAAACTGCTACACTGTTCCAGTGATATTAGGATCTTGCTCGGCAGCTGCTGCTGTTTGTCTCTAGTTCTCTCATGCATGGGGCTTTCATGCATTGGCATCCCCTGCATCCTACATCCTGGATTTTCTGAAGAAAAGAACCTGCATCTGAGGAGACTGGTGTTTCTTCAGTAGGTAGCTTCTCTTTCTCTTTTGTTTTGCTAAAGAACCCGATGTACTTCTCTGATAGCACCTTACCTGTCTCTTGTTTCTGCATCTTGTCCCTTATGGCCTCCTGATTTAATTCTGTAGGGTCTGTTAAGTTGATGGTTTGATCTACTTTCAGATTAAAACCAATATGCATAAAAGTAATAGTGATTTGAACATCCTTGTTCTCTTCAGGACAGCTGTTTCCTACAGTAATGCACTCTGTACAAAACAGAATGTGGTTTTAAAGACTGCTTCAAGTATTATGAACAGAGGGGCCTTGATAGCTGAAGTCTGAATTCTTGTGTTGCCCTGCTTTTGGGTGCTTTAACAAGTTAATCCACCTAATTTCTTTTTTTTTAATGAAATTAAAATATGTTGCACTGTGTATTTGGGAACTCTCTCAATGACAGCTGTCCTGTTCCCAGGACAGTTTGAGACAATAATTCTATCAGCCTGTTGCAGGGTGGTGCCTTCGGATCTGTGTGTGTTTCTGGAACCATATGTGAGCTGAAGTACTAGAACTTGTGTCTGTGTGAGCTCATCTTAGTTTCCATTGAACACGTGAAACTATGGATAGGTATTCACTGCCTCTGAAGTTGTCTTATCTTTCGGCTCTGTAATAGTTTCACACTGGAGTATCTGTGGTTGTGGTCTTCCCATTCCCTACTTAGCATAAGCATGCATGAGAAGTAGAGGAATAAAGTCCAGTTACTTTTATAGGTTTCTCTTAGTGAAGCAGACTCTGCATGACTCAGTACGGCAATATTTATTTTTTTATACCTCAGGCTACTTAGATTAAGCCCTTGTTGGGAGTTTGTAGTTGGACTTTAAAATGTTGAGCAAGTACCTCAGTCATTTCTGAATCGGGATCTTTCAGTATCAAAAGTGCTTGTCAAGGGGGAGCACCAAGTAAAGAACAACATCTCACAAGCTGGTAAATTTGTTTTAAAGGAATCCAGAACCAGATGAAAAATACCAGATAAATGGTGCAAGTCGGTGAACTGACATCAAGCCATTCTTCCAGTTCATGTTTGTTTAGGGCACGTGAAAGGCTAATTTGCCCTTGTAGGTTTCTTCAACTAGACTGAGTACAATCTGTCCTCCCTGCATTCACAGAAATGCCAGCATGAACACCCTGTCTAGTGATTTACCTAGGTCAAGAGAATTACAACAGTATGCTTTTCTCCCAGTTAGAGCAAATTGTACTGCCTGGTAAATTGGGAATATGCAGATGTGGTATTAGTCATTGTAGAACTATGACTGTAATCTTTGAGGTTTAGAGTAAGAAAATATGGTGGCTCAATTATGATGCACATTGTAGAAAAAAATAAGTTGATGAGCTGATGCAAGGTTCACTTGTTCCCAGTTGGGACTGCATGCCATCCTGGTGGTACACACCCACAGAAGAAGCTGGATAAGTAGCAAAGTTCAGGCTAATAAATCGGCTGTTTATTAGCATAGGCTCTACAGGGGCACCATAGGAGGCAGCAGGAGGGATGCAGAGCTAAAATGATGCTGACGAATCAGCAGCGTGACTCTTGTTGGATGGGGAAACGTCTATGAAGCTTTTCTGAGAAAAAGGTGAGAAAACCAATATCATCATGGGTATTTGCTGACATTATGGACTTTCACACACAATTTTGTTTTTTCTTTGGCATGGGTCATGGGCTGCTGCTATCACAGCAGGGGTGTTTAACAAGCCCTAGTGAAAGAGAACTGTTTGTGGAAGCTGCTGTGCAAGGTTTGGTAGGATATTAGGATGGAGGGGCGGAACAATCAATACTCTGAGACATGCTGTTAGGCAAAGCAAAGTGAAGATGAATTTTTTTTTCCTCATTCATACAGAGTGAATCTTTGTGTTAGGGAGCCCAGCCTTAAATGGCATGCATTTTACTTCCAGGGTAACATCTACATTTGACTATGATGGTATCAGAACAGCCTCTCTAAGGCACAGTGGCTCTCTAGTGGCTTCTCCAAGACACAGTGGCTGCAAAGGTGGTGCTGAGGAATTGGTAATCCTCTCTGAACTGCAGTACTGTGTGTTAGAGGTTAGCACAGTGCTCTTGCTTTACATTTTTTTCCTTTGTTATATATGCTTTCCTGGATTTTGAAAATTGTAGCAAAAGCTTTGAAGATGGATAACACAATTCCTTTTTTCACAACACCACACAGCTGCTTTGTGGATGCAAGAGGCAATGAGGTATTCAAATTCTATTCAAATATATATCTAAGATGAAGGAAGATTATTTTATTGCTGTTGGACCCTATCCTACAGGGTCCTCTACTTCCTGTCATTAACAGGGGCTGTTTGACTCAACAGCCTCATAACAGACCAATTAGTTCTAAGCAAGACTATAAGAAAATGCTTGTACTGCCACATAGATTTTCTGGTACTCAGCCTTGCAGGTTCAGCATAGACAGCTTGTGTGGGCTAAGCCAGATCATCACAGAGAGGTTGCTGAACGTTGGCTTAGCAGTTTCAAACACCAGAACCAAAACTGTCAGCTGCAATTTTTTCTATTGCAAGGCTACAGTAACTTTATTCACAGTTTATTTAAAACATAACTTAAAGACTGCAGTTTGAATTCCAAAGTCAGAGACTAAAATGAGAATGCTTGATCATTTTGTCAATTTACATGAGCATGTCAATTATTAATATACATGGAACAGAGATGTAGACACAGAAAAATATACTTGCACACTAACTGAATTATTCCCTTCTGAATTCTTTTTGGTGGGGAAATTATACATGATGTAATGAAGTCTTGGAGTGGAAATCAAAGTAATGTCACCTTGTATGATTGGGTGTAATGGCACCAAGGGAGCCTGAAAGTATTGTCTCAATTTATCATTTCCAAGACAAGTGCATTGCATTTTATATGAAGCAAGAAAGCCTTCAGAAGTGTTCTTTCAAACCGTTCCACTTCTACATTTGTTATTTTCATAGTATATTTGAATTCTCAGCTTTTAAAATACCCTTTTTGTTGCATTGACTCACTGCTGGTTAATTGTATTTTTCCATCTAAAAAAGGAAACTAAAAATCCCCTTCCCCATTCCATTTCATGCTCCATAAAAAAAAACAGCTGACCAAAAACGCTGATTCTTCCTTAAGAGTTCTGTCTGTCTGAGACCCACAGAATAAAGGTCAGCATGAATGCTTTTTTTTTTGCCAGCTCAATATTTTCTTATTCTAATATACTTCATATGTTTATGTCTCCTTTTCACTGTAGTTTTCCATATTATGGTCCATTATAATAAGAATATTTTAAATTATTCATTTACTTTGTACTTCGTCATTTCCTATCATCTACTAAAGTGTAAAAAGTGAGCTTTCATGATTGTCTTTTCCTCCTAATTCTCCTGCCTTTGCTTGTACTGCTCTTCATAAAGCACCTACTAAAATATGAAGTTAAAATGAGATATAATGAGATATTTTTCTGAAAACTTTCCACTGCTTTTGTGCGCCCTCTACTCTTAGATTGCTCCTGGGGAGAGCTGAGGTATTTGTTTAATTGATTAAAAACTTATGTAGAATTCAGTGTAGTGCTATCTCCTATTCATAGACTCCTTAAAGCAGCTCATGAGGTTTAAATAGGTAATGCCTCTCTACTATAGAATTCAGCTGGTTGCACAAATATTTTTTTGAACTCTCCTCTGACCCATATGTTGTTTAAAGTAATTTCTATGGACGTTGTTTAATTTCTTTCAAACTTTTATTGGTTTCATTATTGCTATATTTGATAAGCGTTTCCCGTGAGAATAGGATAAAAAACCCGATGAAGTATGACTTGAAAAAAAATACCCTCTAGTTGTATACATTCTTTGTAGAAGAAATGTAGAACACTGTCCTTAATTGGTAACATAATAAATTGATGCATCTGCCTGCATTCTCTTAGGCTTATACTGTATTTGGGAAAAAATGTGAAATTACAATTTTTTCATATGGCAGAAAGCTTACTAAAAGATTGAATAAAAACTTAAATATACATAATTTAACACTGAAGTGCCTGCACTATTTTTCTCTACTGACTGAGCTTCATATTTATGTCATGGTATTAAATATGCCACAGTATAAACGATATGTACTTTGTAAGATAAAGCATTATATCAGAGTAAGTGAAAGGCGGTATAACAATGCAGACCGTAGCACTGTATCATTAGTATCACTTACTGTTTCTTGTATTTTTTAATATTAAGGTAAATATAGAGTACTTTTCCCTCTGAAATTCTGAAAGCATGGAATTTAGTGTCCTACGCAGTTTTAAGCTATTACTGATTTTTTAAATTTAATGAGAGCTTTGGATTGCAGATGGGAGCACAAAGGAAAGCTTTATCATAGAGCCCCTCCATCCCATGATAAAAACACATTCTCTCTTCTGTACTGATAGCTTATGTTACACCTTTGTTATACATTCAAGTAATACATGACCAAGTGTGTTCTTTTAAAATATTTTGTGTATATTTGTGCATTTCAGCCAGTGATATGTGACACAATTGTTAGTGCTTTTTGTTGATCTAGGATACAATAATGATATTTTAGATACCATTATTATAAAAGTATAATTTCTTTGGCTTTGCTTTCTTTTTAAGAGAGCTAATCTAGCATTGCTCTAACTTTCTTTGCATCTTGGACATTGTGCAAAGCCAGCCATTTGACTGTGTACGTGGGCTGAAGCAGAGGTCAAGATGCACATACTGACTTGTTTGAACTGTGAGTATGGCTTTTCCCTTATCAGGTTTAAAATTTCCAAGGCAAACCCGAGTTCTGGGGTACAAGGCCTTTGAACAAAGAGAAATGCAGTAGTTGTAATCCTCCTGATGCTTAAATGTGGGTCATATGAGTGACTAAAATGAAAATGTGCCTTTATCTCTGCTGGTTGAAGTTCTTTTGTCTCTAGATTTTTTTTTCTGCCACCTATGTCTTACACTTAGTACTGCAGTACTGCTGGGGATGTGTGCCATATTGTGCTGCTTGCATTTTCAACCTCATTATTCTTGTGTGATTGGAGAAGCTAGAAATTGAATTGGAAACCTTAAGGTCCTCTAAAGTGAAAAGCCAGGCAGAGATGCTAAGGTTATCACTATCAGCTCTGTATGCTTAATTAGACATTCAGTAGCAGATTATCATTTACTTTACCAGTGTCAAAACCTTCATTAGAAATGAAACTGCGATGAAGAGGAGTGTGTGGCAAACAGTCTGTGAACCATAAGTAAGGCCTGTTTATCTGGGGCAGTCATTAGAGAGAATGAAGAGAGAAATGCTGGGGCTGGCATTACGCTGCATGAACAAAATAAGGAATTTAATTTGATACTACCATGGAGCTGTTAAAATGAGTCTTTTAGCAGGTGGGGGGAGGGGGAGGGAGTGGTTTTCAAGACTATGCTTTTCAGTTGTTGTCATTTCCTTTTTCCTTAAAGAATTTAAAGACTGGACAGAAGTAATAGGAGTCCGATGTAGATCTGGTACCCAGGTACAAACAGCAGGATCCAGGTGAATAGCATTCTGTATCTGTGGATCATCGGGTCATTTTCCTCACTACAGGGATGCTATGTCACTTTAGCTCTCTTGTTTTAAAACCAGCTCCTCAGACCCCACAGTACCATATTTGTAGCTGGCAACTTGTGAGCTCTCTCTTAGCTTTTCAGATATGTTCATATCACCTAAAAAAAGCCCCATGCTGAACTTTAATTGTGAGAATGAAGTGCAGTGTGTTGGGACCTGATGTGCCAGAGCCTTCCCAAGCCTTGGTGAGCAAGTCATCCCAATGCGCATGCAAGGCTTGCAGACAGGCTGGCTCTGTTAGCTCTGATAACCACAGCATTTGCATTTTCACCCTCAGCTGCTGATTTACTCCAGTGCTTTTATATCAGGTAACTTACTCAAATAATGCTAACAGACAGGAGAGGAGAGGATCAGTTACTAAGAAAGCTGTAATGACTTAGGTGGGCAGAGGGAGATTTGTGGGTAAAGATATTAAGGAAAGCAGATTTTAGTTGATATTGTTAACCAATGGATGCAAAAAGAAGTGTACTGCCAAACAGTTTTCATTGTGTTTTTAGTGTCTCTTTCATCTATGGTAGATCTCTGGTGTATGATAGCAACAGCAGGAGATTCATGTTTTCCTTTAGCACAGACTGTTATATAGCAAAGCAATTCTGAATAGGAAATGCTTCCCAAAATAGTGAGTGGCAAGAGTTAGGTATGAGATTTGTATTTCAATTCTACTCCTAATGCTAACACTGCTACTATCTTTAATGAGAGCATTTTACTGTAGACCAAAATAGAAGAGATAAGATGTTCTGATTGGAGCAGTGCACGTGGGGGGAAAAAAAAAGTCTTGTGGCACTGTTCTGTGAGCATATGTTGTGTAATTGTGTTAAACAGTGTGAGAAGTAATGGTCTTACTTGTTCTCATTGTTGCTTGATGTCAAAAGTCAGCCTTTCATCTGAGTACTGCTCAGGTTACTATTAAAAAATGTTGCCCCAAATAAGCAAGTCACCTTTAGTTATCCTCAAAGTGAAGTGAATTGTCACATGAAGCTGTGGAGATCTAAACTTACTGTTTTTTTCCCACTGATTGATTTAAGCAAGAAAATTCTACTAGATATGTGAAATCCTTCTCTGTATGCTTCTATTCCCAGAGAAGGCTTCACCTATGAATTTATCAAGAATATTAGCTGCAGCCTTTGTTGACTTACAGAGAGATTTCTTTATTTCCTTTACTTGTATCAGTGTGAGGAAGTCTGAGAAGAAAAGAAAATGACATACCAGGGAGGCAAAAGCTTCCATTCAAAAGCTGTATCATGTCTTGCTGGTGCCTGGGTAGCAGCAAGCCCTATTCTTTTTTGCTGGTACCTGTGGCCTGATGTACTGTCCCTCCTCACATGACTGAACATGTTTCCATCCCAAGATCAGCCTGTAGGTTGCACCCATCATTTCACAATGCTTACCTGTGTCTTGTTCATGTAACAGATGTGCATCAGGCCACATGACAGGGAGAGGCAGCAGAAGCTCTTGGGAAAGAGTGTGGCCAGGAGCTGGCTGACGATGGCGGAACAATTCATCTTGCTACAGCCCACGCCCTGCTCCTAGCTGAGGCACTGCAAGAAAACAAGGGTGGCAGGAGAGCTTCTGTAGGTGGATGAATTGTCTTGACAGCTTGGCCCTTGTCTGCAATCTGTAGGTGTGGTGTATGCTGATACCCTGGGGATCCTTCTTTTATTAGGCTTTTTGAACTTTCTGTATTGGAGACAGAGGTGTGATGATGATAGTGCTGGTGAGGGGGAGAGTATTTTTTGCTGAATTACTAATAGTGTCAGAAGTAAATTCAACAGAAGTAATGTGAATAGCATCTGGTCTACTACATGCTAGCATACTGAATGCCTTGAGCATGTTGGCAGTGCTTTTGGTATTATTGCTAGCAGCTTCTCAAAACTGACTTGATTTTCTTTTAGAACCCTCAGAAAAATATCCAGGAGTACTTTGTGGCTTATGTCATCCTCAAACTCCATGGCAGGAGATGCAGGCTCCTGCCCAGCTCTGGGATAATGCTGAATCAGAAAAGCCAAGTTGTAACACTCTCAAGCATCTGTGAGATCATGAAGGTGTGTAAAGATGCTCTAGCCCCAAGTAATAGAGTAGCTAATTGCTTCATGGTTTGTAAGTTTTGAGTGAATGACAAGGCTGTTAGCTTTGCTGGCATGACCCTTCCTTTGTTTGTTTGTTTATTAATTTTTTTTTTGTTACTGCATGCTGCATAATATGTACACAGTTGGGGCAACTAGCCATTTTCCTCAGTCTTATCTGTGAAAACAAGCTCTTTAATGAAACTTTAAATTCTTCCTTTTCTATTGGCAGATTTTTCAATTTTTTTCATTTAATGAAAAAGGATGCCATGTATGGAGAGGGAAACATTCACCATTCAAATGCTCTCAGTATGTTTTCTTATAGACTGTATGCATGGCTCAATTTTCTTTTTTGACATACTCCGTTGTTAAAATTATGATTTATTTTTTTTATATAGAACACCTTAGGTAAATATTTGAGCATGCTGAAATGCAGTCTAGTGCATTTTATTGTTTGTGCCCAGTAAAATTTGTCTTTACAGTCACCTTTTATACTGCAGTAGACACTGCTTGTGCTTGTTGGTAGTGTCATATTGACTGATTTGGTTTTCATGTACATTAATTAGCTACCTGGTAACATATGTATTTCATCAGTGTTACAAGTACCTGCACAGGGTTTAAAAATGAGGCTTAGAGCTGTCAGCCTTAGAAGACTGGAAAAGACTTCTGCAGTGAATTAATTTTTTTTTTCTCTAATATATTTAAACAATACATGATATCTCAAAAGGTGTGGGATCAGCACTTACTGAGTTTCTGTGGCCTGTATTTTACAGGAGGTCAGACAGGATTGCAGGATGATGCTTTTGACTTCAATGGCAAAAAATGTGTTCTATAATGTAGCTTCTTAAGAAACTTGCTCAACTCTTTCCTTTTCTTTTGCAAAATTTCACAGATTAGTCTTGTATTATTGCATCCCACTGTTTTCATACAAACTTTAAAAAGACAGATTCAAGAACAGACTGTGCTTTAAAAGGAGTGTTTGTATGCTTTTTATACATTTGGCAGTTGCCATGGTTAGTTATTGTCAGTGTAACTCGGTTTACAATATAATGAGGTTTTTGAGAAAATTAATTTGCTGCAAAGCATGAGTAGGTGCATATGAACTTGTGCACATGCACACATGCCAGCATATGCCAGTTTATATTCAGTTATACCTCTATGTGCTTCTGTCCCAAACATCCATTTTTAATGATGAGTTCAGTGATCCATCCTGTTACTTTATGCATATGTGTTTTGAAAGGAGTAATACTGCTTGCTGGATTTGGAAACTGTCCCTGTCTTACAGCAAGAGATATGTGGCTCATGAATGCTTTTACCATCATTTGATATAATTCTGTGTTATAGTCAATTCTCCATTACATGAGATAAGAGGGGAACTGAAACACTCTGAAAACCTCAGATAATGCAGTACTAAAGGGAGACAGCTGAGTGACCATTATACACAGACAACTCATCCACAATTTGGATAGCTTTGTCCCGGAGCTACTAATGCAATGCTGAATTCTGCATAGCAGATAGGAGGCTACGGTTGCTTGCTCAGCCAGAGCATCCAGCTGTGCTGCTCTTCATTACAGCTAAGATGATTTCCAAGAACCTATGGATCTAGAAAGCATTACATGAGCAGCTCGTGCAGAGGCATATCATCCTGGGTCTGGCTTACTTGGTAGCTTCAGGTGTCCTTCTGTGACTGGGTGCTGAAGGAATTAATATCTTGTGCTGTGCTTCAAGGGCACTCTTAGTTGTTGTCATGTGTTTACTGGAACACCAGGTCTTGTAGCTCAGGTGGCCCTGGGGTGGCAGAGTAGAAAGTCACTTCAGGAGCATCTGCATCTGTGCTACTCTTGATCTGAGATGGTTAAATTGTCCTGAAATACTGAAAGATTGACTGAACTTAGAGTGGTGACTAGAAGCTTTGGACTTGGAACGCTCATATTGTTCTTTGAGCTAAAGGAATTAGTCCATTAACTATGTATTACTAGTAGGTTTTAATACTTTTGAAATTCAGTGCCTGGAGGGTGAGGTGTGGTCATGTGCATTAAAGCAAGTATAGTGCATAAAAGATTGCACTTTGGACTTCCTATATCATGCTTTTATTTCCAAAGCATCTGTAAACAGGGTTTGTCTGAAAAACAATATTTGTAGATGTTTTTGATGAAAATTTAGAACATTTTATTGTCATATAAATTTTTTATTAGATTTTATAATTTAAAGAAGTGAGCCTTCCTCTGTCTTCCTTTAAAAAAAAACAAACACACAGAGAGAAATATTTGTGATAAAAATGGAAGCTGAGAACTAATTGGAACGCTGGTTGAAATCAATCTGAATTTTTGATTTCTTCCTTAATCTTTTGTTTGGGCTAAATAGTCTACCTGCACTAGGTATTACTGATAGTACAATGCTGTGTGTGCCTTCTGTGAAGGAGAAATATCCAGTAAAAGAGCACAACCATTTACATTTCCTTAAAATAAAACTTTGCATTAGATGTCTTCCCCAAGAATTGGTTTTGATCAGCCGTGCTTACAAAAGCTGCAGAAAAAAAATTAAGTCCTCCCAAGAAGAATTTCTCAGGCATTTGCTGAGTGAAAGAAAGGCTGAAGGCATTGTACCAAGTAGTGCACAACTGCCATATTTTGGGGCTCTTTTGAGCACTACAGACACTTAGATATTCCCAGTACAGACAGGCTGTTCTGGAGAGCAATGATGCAGTGATAACTGCTGAGGATCCTAGCAGTATTGTTCAGTGGAACAAGACTACAATTTAATTTGAAATGAAATTTCAGATTATTTCTCCATAAGCATGTTATGGATCATTCCACTGTATTGGTTAATTGTGGTCTAGTGATGAAATTAGAATTCTGGTAACATAAATTAGTGTCGTCCTCAAAAAGAACCAGAGCAAAGTGACATGTTTTATTGGTTATTCCATTTAGATGTAATGCAATTTCAGATTCTTGTAGAATTATAACATTGAAGCCTAATATGATAGATTCTTTAAGTGGCTAGATTGGGTGCTTGATAAAAATTAATAACGAGACAGACTTTTCCTACTATTATTTTGGTCTGAGGCAGAAAAGGTCCTCTCAGACCTATGCCTGAAGATTCTCCAAAATACTGGTATTGCTACTTCGCCGATAATTTAAATACAAATCAAACAGTATTTTAAAATTTGAAAAATTAAGAGTAATACAAACAGCTTAAATCAGTGTAGTTTTTTCCAGTCTTTCCTTTCTTGTCATGGCATGTAGTCTCTGAGCTCTTGGTGTCCCACTGGAATTAGACCCCCATGTAGTTACCATAAGAAATAGAAGTTGTCAATTTTGCCTCAGATTCCAACTCAAGTTAATGAAAAAAAATATTTAAAGAAAAATATATAGAAGTGAACAAGCACCTAATGATTTACATTCCTCTGATTAGTTTCCATAGTTCCTTTTCTACAGTACCTTTGATTGCACTGTCCATCAATCACGGTATGAGAAATGGAATAATTAGAAATGAGAGAAGAGAGGACCTGGGAGAACTGCATTCGAAAGTGACTGGGATAGCCAAGGGCAGGGAAGTGAGTTCAGTATTTTCTTTGTGTGGTTTCTGTCAAGTGGAGTTCTGCCTAGCACACTGCCACGCTCCTGACAGCTCCCAGGATTCTGCTCATTCTCATCCTAAATTGGTTTCTGCAGTTACAAATCCAAGAGGAAAAGTAAAGCTACTAATTGAATGTAAAGGCTTTCTGATTTGGCTCACAGCTTACTCCAGGGCTGCGGAGTGTCTGCTTGCAGGACATAAGTAGGAATGAGCTTTCTGTTTACAAACAGTGCATTTGGCTTGTCTGAGACTGCTCATTTGAACAAAAAAAAAAAAGAAAAAAAGGGTGAAAATGTGGTGTCATACCTTATTTGAAACATTAAATATTTGTAATCCACAAAGGCAACACTGAGATTTTAACACAGTAAGTTATGCTGCAGTGTGCTCTCACTGTGCTTGCTTCATAGGCATGTTATCAAGGGAGCAAATGCAGAGTTGTTTTTAATCTTAAGAGCAGCAACTGTGTTCTGCTTCTAAGATTTACTGTCTTAAAGCCCTGAATAGTGCAGGTAGTATTCGCAGAGTTAAAATAGCTAGCTTGAAAGAATAAGATAACACTCCAGAAGGTGGGAGTGAGAGAAAACAACAAAGGGAGAAAAATAGCAGTGGAAAAAACAAGGAATCATTTTGCTTATTTTCACATGAAGCTTAAAGTCTGGTTATAGGTTTTAAGACTCCCTTTTCCCTTCATTGAAGGGACCAAGTGTGTCTTAACCATTTTTGAAAAAAACCTCACCGCTTTCATATTTAGTCCCAACCACTTTTTACCACATGTAATTTGAAGATGAGGGTTGTGTTTTCTTTGTGTGTTTATGGTGCAGTGTGGTACATAATAGAGCAATAATAGTGATAAAAAACCTTAGTAGTTACAACCAAACCTTTGGCTATGGTGAAGAGTGGTCATGTGTCTGGGCTCTTTGCTTCCAGGAAGAGGTGGACAAACTGGGAAGGTGACAGAGAAGAATGGTGAGAAGGATCATATGTAGAAAATAAAATCTCCAAGACAACACTGAAAGAAACAGCCTTATTTAAAGAGGAGGCTGAGGAGGGTCCCATAATGATCTAAAAAAGTAGAAGAGAATATTTCCACCATGTTTGTGATAAATGGGAAAAATTATAGCAAAGATGATTCATACTGAACATTTGGAAAGATTCCTATATGGTAAGGATAATGGAGCACTGGGGTAGATGGCCTAGGAAAGTTATGGAGTTGCCATCCTAGGATGTTTTAGAGAGTGGACAAGCATCTGTCAAAAATGTTATAATGTAGTCAGCTTTGGTTGGAAAACTTGGATCTGTCAGTACAGAGAAGACAAAAACTTTTTGAGCCATGTTTTTCACAATATAAAATAAATCGATTTTATCTGCTGAAACTGTTATTTATGTAAAGAAGTGACTAGGATATGAAGATATAACTGAGGGAATCTTGTGCTTAAGAACAACATTATTGCAGTTTTTATTCAGCTTTGAGTGGTTTTACACAGTGGATGTCTACAAAGAATGATTTAGATGATGCAAATAATTACAAATGGAATTTTCTGTAAACTTTTGGCAAATCTGTTCATTTGCCATGAGTGGATTTTGCTGCTGAAGAGTTTTTCCATGTGCAAAGGGAGTTTGTGATGAAAGATTTCTGTATGAGGGAGTTTCTGCAGAATGGCTGCTCTGTTTTTCTGTTTTGAGAAATCTCTGCAGAGAAAGTGTCTTCTGACAGTGAATTGAGTGTGAATGCAATATGCATTAGAATTTCAGCAGATAAATCATTCTGGATCAGGCAGGTAATGTCAGCTCCAGTGGAGAGCAGGGTGCTTCATGATGAATTGAATTTTGCCACACTTTCAGTTTCATGATTTCTTTTGCAGTCAGTTGCCTCTATTTGCCTCTACGGTGATTTATAATTCACATCACTACACTTCTTAACCTTATTCTTTTTATATGTTTTTGTTGTCCCCTTGCTTTTTTTCCTGTTCCATGTCCCCAGTATAATAGGCTGTGTGTCACTGATGTACCTGCTGCCATGATGTCTCCTTCTCCCTACATTTCCTCTGAATACTGCTTGATTCTAGTGCTAACACCTACAGTCCAAACCTCAACGGGGCTAGACCAGGCTCTGTAAAGCATGTACGAGGTGAGAAAAACCTCTATAGTTAGTTCTGATGTTTTAAAGTTACAGAGGGCACACTTCAAAAGTTCATTGGTTAGTTGTCAGTGGCTTGGGAATGGAAGTACTAACTGGAATAAAAATCAGTGATTGTGTATGTTCCTGTTCCTGGTGGGTGTGCTTATGAATAAATATGTTTGGTTGTGTAATTGTGGAAACTAAATATTTTACTTCTTGAGATATGGGCATGCATTTGATTAAGGAGCCAGTATGAAAGAAATTCATTTACAGTCAGTCAAAACAGATTATTTGGAAGATATTTTGGAAATATGATTATAAAGGGCAGCAGATACATAGAGGTCCTTCAGAAGTCAAAGGTGTGGAGAGAACCTGCATGTGCACCTAAGAACAAAAGTGACAGACTTGTGATTTTCTGCAAGTCTCTGGTGGAGCCCATATCTGTTGTATGTTGTAGTATTAAACTAATTTGGATGTAATGAAGGATATTCTTAATAAACCAGCTGATTAGATTCTCAGTCTATGGAGAAGCTGAACTCCTACAGGCATTAGCTCTGAGCAGGAACCTAGTATCAATGCTCTCAATGTCTTTTAGAGGAGTTTCTCTGTCCACAGACAGTATAGAAGCTATGGCTACTATTTGCTTGGACAGCTAATTGGGTTCACATGGTTCACTATTATGTATGCACTTAATTGTTTTCTATGCATTTCTCACTGGAGGTGATATAAATGTGAATTTATGTGCAGATCTGGGAAGAGAAAAGGAAGTTACTGATTCAGCATTTGGCACTTAATTATTTGTTGCTGCTGTCAGAACTGCCCTTCTGAAAGGAGACTAACTGTGACTTTTGCTCTTGGGCTTCTTTCTGGGTTAGAGCACATCTGTGCTACCTAAGGGAAGCCCCAGCCCCCCCTGTAGCTTTATATAAACCTCTTGCCCAAACAGCTCTTTTAAACTCAGTATAGTAAATTGTGTGAGTCTGGTGAATTTGCTAATAGACCAACCAGCATACCAGCTAGACCCAGTCTGGTCATGCAGTGTAGCTGCTGTTTTAAACCTAAGGCATTCCCAAATGAAAATATTACCAGTTTTAATGAAAACTCTCAAATAATGTTCTCCACAGATTGTAGTTAGAATGGTTGCCTCCAAACAGTGTCTCTGCTGATGATGCTGTATTACTCATTGTAAGATTGCTTTCTTTTCTCACATTCTTTTAAAAATGTAAATTAATTTAGATTATTATAATAATTTGCCTCAGATCTTGCCAATTAAAAAAAAAAGGAAAGATAGAAGTTTTTTTGCAAGTGACAATTAGATATCGTACACTGCCTTAGGCAGCATTTCTGTTTCTTTTCCTAATGTCCCTTGAATACAGTTTCACGTTTCTCTTTTTCTTTTTTTTTACCTCTTTAAACTTTCAGGGGGATTGTCAATGGAAAATGCTAATCAATTTTTTTTTGTGGATCATGTTCTTGCCATAGAATGCTTTTCTTGCCACAAAGCCTTTTGATAGGCCACCTGTGGTATTTCTGGCCAACACCTTTCTAGCCCTGGAGTTTTCCTATCCATATCCTGGTCATATTATTGAGGAGGAAGTGTAAAACAACCTCTTTCACTAAAAGACCTTCAAGGTCTGCACATGTTAGCTTTTATGTGGCTTGACTGGTAGATATGAAATGCTGCCTCTACCCCCATGTAATAGAAAATGTCACAGGTCCGCTCTGGACTGTGACTTAGAAGATCAGGTCTGAGTAGCCAGGTGGTGGTCACGCTTTACAGTGCTGTCATGACTTCCTAGGTATTGCTGTGGTCACGCCTGCCAAATCAGAACTATGCTCTTAGGAAGCAAAAACTGCATCAGCTAATGAAACAAAGGATGCATCATTGCAGCAGGCAGAGCCAAAGCAATATCAAATGGTAAATCTTAGTCCTTAGATAGTGCTTTGTTGTTTCATCCTTGTCTGTCGTGGTTTAGGGTCAGGGCAGCCCCTAAGACCCAACAGACGCTCTCTGTTACCCCCCCTCCCTCCCCAAAGGGGAAGA
>JANHFX010027185.1:93926-105866 GCA_027560015.1 Chloroceryle amazona
GTTAATTAGAAATACTGAACTGAAAAGTAAAATCACTGAACAGAATTAGTCCTGTTTTCACCCAAACCAGGACATTGTCAGAGACTGTTTTCAGTAGTTTTGGACACCTGTGAACAAAGTACAGTTCCCATACTCTTAGTGAAACTGCCCTGTAAGAGTGAAGGTTGTTTTTCTGATAAATGTTTTCCATTAACCTCCAGGTCTGCTCGGCAGATGGGTATTTATGTCACCATCTCTCATCTTGCTAGGCTTGTGATTTGCCTCCTCTTGCTACTTAGCTTGCAGAGGTCTCTACCTAAGCTTTATTTATGTAGGTGTGCACTGAAACTGTGGGGGGAATGGGATGGGATACTCTGTTGCCTTCACACAGTGGAAGGAGAGAAGTCAATCTGCTCCTTTTTTATATCTCCGAGGGTTCAAAGCAACCTAGGGGTGGAGAAAGGGATAAGGATATATCCTTCACTCATTCATTAGACATATACTGTACTCACTGAGAAGGATTGATTCTGTGTGAGGTAAGATGTATCCCATAAATATGTGCTGTACCCACTTCCCAGTCCTTGCCTCTATATCTGTCTCCTGAGATGGTGTAATTCAGTCATCTCCCCAGTATTTCAGAGTTTTTAATGGTATAAGCCAAAGCCACTAATACCAGCAGTGAATCACTATTGTTTCAGTGAGTCAGTGCCTCACTGAATACTCTAAATCATTTTTATTAAATACTAGCTGATTATTAAGAACTTTAGTTGCAGCAGGGCACTGCTGTTATTTTTTAAAAGTCAGGGGTTTTTTTTTTACAGCCAACACTTACAGAAAGCACACATGGTGACAGAAACATTGCATTTCTAAAAATAAAGCAGGGTAGTTGTGAGACATAATTATGCTTACCTTTTATTGGAACTAAGTATACAGTACTGAAGCACTGAAAGTATTGTACTGGGAAAGAAAATTGATTCCTAAATATCAGCCTATGAATTGCTTCAAACATACTGGCTTGAGCACAATACATTGTTAATAGTATTTAAGCCAGATTTTAGGTATTTAGATGCTTAACATTCAACAGCTTTAGATACTACTGAAACCATGTAGAGACCATTCAAAATTAGGCCCTTTTATTATGGCAAAAGTGAACACTGTACTAAACCTTGAAAGAGACAGCAACGAATGTGTTTTATAAGTAAAAAAAAAAAAAGGAAAAAGTATGAGAAGTGAACGCAGTTTCAGATGGAGGAGAAAGCCAGCTCTTAATCCTGTTTGTGGGCTTTGCTCCAGTTGGGCTAGGCATGTGCGTAAGGGAAGCAGTATTTGGCACTGAGAAGCAAAAATGCTGGAGAAGACATAGGACTGTAGAGATGCAGTATGCAACAACTAAACTACATTCAATATTTCCCGAAACAGTGGGATGCAGAAAGGAGAGCTCCCCTCTCCAGTGTTATGATGCAGGAACATGGGGAATACCGGCTACAGTGTTGTGAAAGTAATTGAGAAATCAGAGAGTTCAGAGGAGGGGATTAAGAATAATTAATGAGTCCTAA
This sequence comes from Chloroceryle amazona, assembly GCA_027560015.1. Taxonomy (NCBI): domain Eukaryota; kingdom Metazoa; phylum Chordata; class Aves; order Coraciiformes; family Cerylidae; genus Chloroceryle; species Chloroceryle amazona. Next base: position 95,462 of record JANHFX010027185.1, read on the forward strand.
TAAAAAGGACTAAATGTGCATAGTTTAGCTAAATGGTGACTAATGTGGCCTGAGGGATAGAACAGCCCACAAATATTTGAGGGATGTAACTCCCTCAAAGAGGGAGAGAAGAATAGTTATTTAGCATAAAGATGAGTTGTAGCTATACGTAAACGGAGGGTATAAAACAAAGAAAAAATTAATTTTAATATTAGGAACAATTTCCTAAATAAGAGTTCAGTTATAACCCCCTGGAATAATTATTCTAAAGAAGTGTGGGAGCCTGACTTTTACCTGCATGACAACCTTTAGAAGCTGTTGTAATAATAAAAAATTGTTTCCAGTTTGTTTTACAGAAAAGTATGGGATGGTACAAGAAGAAGAGACTGAGAGGAGACCTTACTGCTCTCTACAACTACCTAAAAGGAGGTTGTAGTGAGCCTGGTGTTGGTCTCTTCTCCCAAATTACTAATGATAAAATCATTACATAAAATTTTTGAATAAACTTTGAATAGGACCCGTGCTTTTGGGCTATACTGATGCACCCTTTATTTCGTGGAAAAGAAGGGAACTTCAGAAATTGTAGAGGACATTGAACCCTTGAAATAGTTCTGTCTGTCTAAGCCACAGCTGTGAAGAGTCTGGTACTCCCTTAGTGATATATTCCTGATGCTGCTTTCAGTCACATGCCCTTTATGCTGGTGATGCCTTTCTGAGCAGACTGTGCTGTGCTTGCTGTGCACACTGTATGCAGTGTGATGCTACTGGGACTACTATCACTCAAGGTTCTTGCAGTTGTAGGGAGATGATGCAGTCTTGCTCAGTGTCGCTTTGCTGCTAGGAGGGCATGTGTTGCTTGCACTGAAATTCTGCCTCTTGTCCAAACATTTATACTCAGGCCAACTGAGTTTAAAATGCTTTAACATCTGAATTTTATGCAAGTGTAGACAATTCAGGAGTTTGCAAGGTAGTGAAAAATCAGGCCTCAGGTTCCCAGGCCTGCATTGTATTTCATCAACCCTGATTGGGTTTCATTATTATTTGAATAAGGAGACATGCAACAGTGATTCTAAAATCTCAGGAGAGTTTTTGCAAACATGCTTAAATCAAACTGTAGTCACAGAACTGAAATCGAAAGTCATGTTATGGAAACAGCTGAGAGAATGTTAATGGGCTGGAGGGAAGATAAAAGACCGTGATGGCACAGAAATAGAGAGGGGACCCGGGGAATCACTCCTATTACACTTCTGGCTACATCTTGATCTCATACCACAATTTACTGACTCCTCTCCCCCTTCCTTCACATTGTTGCACCAACATAACTTGTTGTGGGTCTGTGTTGTAAATTGGATCACTGGTAGGCTAAAAAGGCAGCTCTTCAGGGGTGTGCTTGCTTTCTCAACATGACAAGCTGTGACCAGCAGGACAGCAGAGGTAGAGGCAATTCATCTTGGATGTTAAAAGCGAGCCTTGGCTTTTGCAGTGAAGTAATTGGAATTGTTTTTTTCAGTCAGCCATTTCAACAGCCTAGGTTTGCATATATACAAGAGAAATATTTATGTTTATGTGTACTTTGCGATGTAAATTATATTTAGCTCATTTAATTGCAGAGGTAAAAATTACATTCTGTGTATATGTGTATATAAAAGCAGTGTACCTTTTAAAGGCTTAACCTCTTCAGCTCTCTGCAAGAGAATTCTTGAGTTACAGAGAATATGGAGTCCAAGCGCATGTTTGCACCTCCCCCTGCCTCTCCCAGTTACACATGTGCTCTGCGTCTCACATTCACAGCCACACTCACACATCAGGTAGCATGGAAGAGAGAAACAGATGCAGTTCCTTAAAGAAAGCTGCAGGGAGAAGTTTGTAACATGTTATTCAAAACCTCCCTACAAATGAGAAATGTACTGCTAGATCAGGTACTGTGGGGGTAGGAAGGTACTGTGAAATTCAGTCGAGATGCCTTCTCATATGAAGTCTGCTTGGTGACGGTAGCATGTGCCCAGGGAATTGTGACTCTTCCCTTTCTTTTGGCTTTGCATCATCCCTGTGGACTTGGGGATCTCTATGGCTATCTTTCTTCACTTCCATACTGTTGTACTTCCATACGGGTAGCTGCAGCTTTAACCAGGAACATCTGAGCAAAATGTTTTATTATCAGGCATGAAGAAAAGTCTCTTACATGTGATTATCTAGCTATAATCTAGTAATGATAAAGATGGCATGGAAGCCAATGTAAGCAATGTGATTGTAGATAAGATAAGAAGACTTAATATTACATGTAAAAGATGTGCCTAAACAGGTTTGTCTTTTTTGAACCAGCATCCTAAAACCTACATGGATAAAAATCAGCAAAGCATTAAATTAACCTTTAATAATATTCAGTTATTGTAATTTCTTATATGTATTTATATTTTTATTAGCTGACCTAAATTTTGTCCTTTCATCCATTTTGTCCTATTTTAAGTCATTTGTGGATTACAAGGCTTTTAGTTTTGTATCTAATAGGGATAGAGTTGCACAAGTTTCAAGCTCTCTGGGAACTAGCTGCTATGAAATCATACAAAACTATGTGGAGAGACACAAAATTAGATGCCTCAAAATTTGCTCCAGATGTGTTATGCACAGTTATATACTAGTGCCTAAATTATGTTGTGTGGTGTGTTGGTTTTTTTTTCTTTTTTCTTGTTTGTTTGTTTGTTTGTTTGTTTTTTGTTTTTCTCCTTGATGTTTGCAAAGTGTCTCTGTGGCACTGGATTTCTGGATGTGTACTGCTTCTCATCTATACCCACCTGAGAAGCCTTGGGTGAAGTGGGCAGTGGTTGGTTGGGGTGAAGCTTCAAAAACCTGGGTAGTTTCCAAACAATTCGTCCTTTAATTCTTATCAGGTTAATAACTAAAGCTGTATGAACATCATCGTTGTTGTTGTTTGTTTGGCATCAGAAATGAAAACAACAAAATTCTGCTTTGAGTTAGACACACACAACATTCTTTTCAATCTGGTATAGGTAATTTTATTTGTCTTTCCATGAATGCTAAAGCTTAAAAAAAAAAAAAAAGAAAAGGCATGTCTGGTTTTAAGGCACTGAAATGTTTCCCTGGTCTTTTCAAAGTTCTAGTACCTCCCTTCATCTTAAACACTGTTTGAGACCAAAGCTATTAGCCAAATTCCAACCCCTAACCTAGAAATCTAAGAAACCATGGACCACATCCTGCCTTGTGTTACATGTCTGTGCTAGTAGAGAGAAATGGTAGAGGGAGTGTGTTAGCTCTGGGCAGTACTGTAGCACTCTGAGGTTAAGCTGGGGTAGTGGCTGAGATGCCACAACCTTGAGGGACCCTTCTAGGTTTCCAGCTAAATTGTATGTAGATAGCTGATGCTTCACTTGTTAGCTTTTGGACAGAAAAGCGCTCCTTTGCCAAGGAGCAGCCACGTCTCCTGTCTCCCTTAAGGTGTATATTCCTGTTCTGAAGATTTCAGACACTAGCCACACTTAGTGCCTGAAAATACCACACACTGACTGCCACCTTCGTCTCTGAGCTTGACATTTGCAAGGAAAGGCCTATTTTCCCCTTAGCTTTGGAATGATTTAGATATTATGTAGGCTTAATCTCCATGACAGTTTCTTCCGCTGATTCAATTTCAAAGATTTATGTAACCAACATTATTACAGACTAATTAAAACTAACAGTCTTCAAATGGTCACACATACTTCTTTATACTTTCTTTGCTTATGGCAATGTGACAGACTGTGTTCAAGCATCCAGAATAACTATGCTAGCTTCTTGTTATATAAGATGACTTCTTAAAATAGACTAATGAGAGATTTTTTGTGTGATGGTCCTTTTTTTTTTTTTTCCCCCCAACCAGCTTCCTAATATCACAGCACTATCTTCACATAAACCAGTGTGACTGCCCTTCTGTTTCTGCTGTAATCTTATTTAATCTTGGTGGAAAAGAATATAGAAATAAGATTTGGTTTTGTCATTCCTCATTTTCATGTGGCATGAGATGGAAAAGAGGAGATGGGATGGTCACATGCCCTATATTTATACTCCTTTAATTACCAAATGTGTTCTTGAAGTTCTTGTGATAGTGAGTTTATCTGCAGCAATTGCAGTTAGCCTCTTTATGCTTGTGAGCCACTTTTACTCCCAGACAGATGTTCAAGGGCTGATGCAATTCAGCCGTGCTTGAAAAAAAATATCTCCATGTCGCTTGGTAAATAATGATAGTGTAATCGTGTCTTGCCCTCCTAACTCACACTGTTGTAACCCTGGTTTGGCTAGCTGCCCCACCAACCAGCTTCCCTGAAAGGCTCTTAATGGTGGTATTGACAAGCTTCATTCCATGAGCTGTTTTTTTTCTGTTCTAACATGTTAGGGCTTTCTGTAATCTTCCCCTTCAAGAGAATGAGTATTTTCCACTTCTGCTTCCTTCAGCAGTAATACAGGGTATTCATCATGGTGTGGGATCAGGTCCACAGGCAGGAATCCCTTTAATAACTCAGAAAATTCCAGTTTCTGAAATTTGTCCATCCCTTTAAGGTCCCATTAGTCTCAGTGGGAACTAAAGGCATGCACCACAAGTCATGGGAAGTGCTTAGGTCCTTGCAAAACTGAACTTACGCAGCAAATTTATTACACATTCAGAAACAAGATTGGCCTCAGTAAGCTTCAGAACACAATCTTGTCTCCTGAGGTTCATTGAAACTGCCCCTAACATTATTGATTTGCATTTAATGTAATCAGAGCATGTCTCTGTGCAGTTAAGAGATGTGAAATATAACCATGCAAAAGGGTCCTGTAGATAGACTGTTACTTCTGTTATGAAATGCTGTGTAATCGTCCTGTAGCTCTTTATTTTCAGAACTAGAGATCTAGAACAGAAAATACATCCAAAGGGGAGTGTAAATGCACTCTATCCTAGGGAAAAGAATGTCAAATTAAAGTCTAACCTAGGGCAAGGCGCAGGAGCTGATAACAGAGTGAGGACTGTAACATCACCGATGAATTGGCATCAGAGTGTTAGTGATAAGCTGAGTTCATTTCATCTGCCTGCTGTGTTTCCAATATTAGTTGATTAAATGAATCAGTGGGGCAGTAACCAGACAAATAGGTAACACAACATGCATGTAAAATAGCTCCAAGAGCACATAATGAAATGGAATTAAAAATAAGTCAGTGATATTTATGAGGACAGGCTGAGGGAGCTGGGATTGTTCAGCCTGGAGAAGAGAAGGCTCTGGGGAGACCTAATAGCTACCTTCCAGTACCTGAAGAGAGCTTACAAAAAGACTGGAGAAGGCCTGTTTACAAAGGCCTGGAGTGAAAGGATGAGGGGCAATGGTTTTAAATCAGAAAAGTGGATTTAGATTGGATGTAAGGAAGAAGTTCTTTACCACAAGAGTGGTGGAGCATTGGAACAGGTTGCCCAGGGAGGTGGTTGAGGCCCCATCCCTGGAGACATTGAAGGTGAGGCTTGACAGAGCTCTGAGCAACCTGCTCTAGTTGAGGATGTTCCGGCTCTCAGCAGGGTGTTAGACCAGATGACCTCCAGAGGTGCCTTCCAACCCAGGCATTTCTATGTGTTTTTTGCTTCTATGTTTCTATATTGATGGCTGAAGGAGAGAGTTCTGTGGGACGGTAGCTTTGTCTGGTGTGGTGGTGTGCTGTCCAGCTCAGGTGAGAAGCGACACGATGATGCTTGCTCAAGCTTACAAGGCCCTGAACTGACTACCTGCCCTGTGCTCCACAGCACTTCTGTTCTTTGGTTTGTGCATGCAGGAATGGTGTGGGTGTTCATCTGTACAGGGGGGAGTGAAAAGACTGTATTGCATGTGTGTGTACACATATATATTAATCAGTCTTTTTTTGTTGTGGGGCATATTTCTTCTTGCCAAAATAATTGTATCAGTACAGCTGCTCTTGTGTAGTTGCAATTTTATCATTAGGTGGTACTTTGTATTATATTCCTGTAGCCCACTTCCTGTTTGGGAATAAACTATAGCAGAGTAAATACTTTCACACTAAAAAGGTTATTTGCTATAACCATACTACTGAAGTTACAGTGGGATAACTTACATTTAGAAAGGGACAAAAAAATTGTACTTATATGGCATAAGTTAAGGCTTGTCTGTCTGTATCAGCTTTACGGTGCTTTTGCACTGTAGACACACAGCGTGTACCTACTGCTTTCCTACTGAAGCACCATATCAAGGGTGAAGAATAAAATTTACATTTAGAAATTTAACAAAATATTTCTTTTGTTAAAAGGTTATGTTACCAGCTACTTTAAGCTGAAGTACTCACCCACCCCACCACTCCCAAATATTTGCAGCCTTCTGAGTTGCAACATTCATTCTTGAATGACTGCCTGAGTGAGGTTACTTTAGTGATGACTATAGTTTATGGTGATATTGCGAATGGACAAAACAGAAGATTTACTAAAAATACCCTCGGGTCTGTGAGAATGGGGGACTGTGTGCAAAGCTGTCCAGAAGAGTGCCCTGGCTGCTCTGTCTCTAGCCTCGCTTTTCACTCTGAGTCTGATGGGTTCTGTTAAAGCCAAAGGACTGGTTTTAAACTGTAGCTCAGTGAGAGGGTGCAGGGTGGGGGTTTAGGTTATGAAAAAGTGCTATGACATGCTGCTATCTGCAAGCAGCCTTTCAGAGAGGGCTGACTGCAATCTGTGTTTGCTTGACATTAGGACACAGAAGAATCAGGGTGGGAGGACAAAGGGAGAGTTTTCCTGAGGCTCCTCAGAGAGTACTGCACAGTTTTGTTTTGAGCCCAGGAGGTCTGAATTTATAAAGCTAGGCAGAATAAGTAAGTCCCGAATGGATCAATATCTTGCAGGTAGAATCAAGTTTTCATTTTGATCTGAAGCTTCAACAGGAGGATGTTTTATTCTGTAGTAACTAGAGAGTTCTTTAATACAAGGAGGCAGCCCCAGATGTGCCATATCAGTTGGGCAAATTCATTTTAACTACCCACTGAATAAGGTTTCCATCCTCTCTTGTTTAAATCAGATAGGAGGATTTCAAGTGAGAGCAGAGAGTTATGATATTGAAAAATAAATTCCAAGATTTATTTTCTGGATAGCCGTTGTGTTAGGGTGTTTATAGTTATTTAAAATGACCAATATACTAGAAATGTCAGGGTCATCAAATTTTTCGAATGGAAAGCAAGGGCTTCTCTTGCTGCAAACACAGGGTGAAGGAGCATCTGGACTGGTCATGCATTGCTGCAGGTAGCTGTACTAGGGCAAAAGGAACACATTAATTTCTCTGTTTATCTTCTGGTCTGGAAAGCAAAGTATACTCAAATTTTCTGTATGCAAGATATGCTTTTCTATATAACCAACAACCCAGACTGCAGGACTTGAACATACACAATCAATTTTCATAAAAACAAAACAAACAACAAAACAAAAAACCACCACCAAAACCCAACAACAACAAAAAACAAACAAACAAAAAACACAAGAGAGGAAAGTTAAACTCTATAATGCTGTAATTCTAATACCAGCTGATGGGTTTTGGGGTCCTTCCCCAAGGCCAGACTGATTCCTTGTAGTACTGTAGGCAGTACGTACTCTAGGTCTTTTTCTGCAGTCTTCCAGAACTGTCCATCTTCTAAGCTCAGGATGCCTCGTATTTCTATGGACAGACCTTTCTAGGCAAACTTCTTTCATTGTGGTTCCACTCAAGAACAGTATTTCCTCTGATTTACCTCACCATGACACTTTCCTGCACACATCAGTCTCAGCTGTATTTTATCAATATTGAACAATCAGGTGAAACAGAGGTGTGAATTTGATTATCAACAAATCACAAAAGAGGCCAAGATCCAAATAAAATTAAACAGCAGATATATTTCTCTGTCTCCTTTATATGTGATGGGATACATTTAGAGAAACACATCAGATTTTGAGCCATTGTAAAAAACTTCTTTTATTATTCTTAGAGCTATTTTCAAAAATTTACTTTTGCTGAGAAACAAAAATACACATCAAACACTTGTTCTGGTTAGCAGTATGCCCAACTGTCTGAGAAGTGCCCTCAGAACTGAAAATTAATTGTCTTTCACTGAAATTTGTGCAAGTAATAAACAAAAAGCTGCAGATTAAAGGCTTTGCATCTCTTGTAAATTCTGCTTGTTGGTGCCTGTGCCACACATCTGTACAGCTCATTTCTTTCTGGCAGTGCCTTACCACTTTGTTTGGTCTGTTTAATTTCATGTTGGTTTTTTATTTCACTTTACTGGAAATAGAAAAACAAGAACAAACATTTTTTCTTTAAAAAATAACAGTAATTGCCAACAGTAATAGAATTTTCCAGCTTCATAATTTTTAGCAATAATTCATTCTGCAGCATGATTAAAGTAGGTTAAATATTAAGGTCAGCTCCCAAAGGAGGTGGAGTCTGAGCTAGCAGAATGCTGGGTGTTCCTGTTAGAGGCTGGGTGCATAGAACTTCCCTTGCAAATGGTAGGGTATAAGGGCATGTTTAGTGTTGTGTAGAATTGCTTCCTGACTCTTCAGTAGATAGAGATAGAAGGCCTTGTAACAAAACTTTGAAGATGGCTTAGGTGAAACTCTTGTCAATTTTTTTTCCCCAGCAAGAAATGTGAATTTCATTCAGATTAAATTACTTCATCAGCTTCTGCTGATTTAGCTTATGTCCTCCCAGAAAATAAACAAGAATCAAGAAATTTTTTAATGTGTTTTTGTTACATCATTTCAAAAAGCAGTAGTTATTAACTTTTTCAGTTTGAAGTTGTAGTTTTATTCTTGCTTCAATTATATTTAAGTTAATATTAGAAAACTGAAAACTTTAATTTTGGCCTGAGTAAATTGCTGAGAGTGATAACTGATTTTGTTGAAACTTTTCAGAGAAAAGATATTTTGAAAGAAAAAATAAAGCATAAAATTTTATTGCATTCAGAATTGTAGTAACATTTCCATTTTAACATCATGGGAATAGAGAGGCTGGAAGGGACCTCGGCATATTTCTAATCCAACTCCTTGCTCAAAGCAGGCTAGCCCAGAGGTCTGACAGGTTGCCCAGGACTTTATCCATTTGGATTTTAAACATCCTCATGGGCAAAGACTGCATAACCTTGCTTGGCTGTCCTCAGGGTGAAAAAACTTTGCCTTACACCCTGTCCAAACTTGCTGTGTTTCAATGTATACCCATTAGGTATTGTTCTCCTTCCATAAGTGGGTTTGAAGAGCCTGATTCTGTCATCTTGATACCCCTCCTCATAGTTACTGGGGGGATACTGTTAGGCACCCCCAAAACCACTGTGACTATTTGGGTGAATCTGCTGAGGCAGTCTAGGTTAAATTACCATTTCTACCATTCATGAATTTGTGCTTCAGCATTATCTCTGTGAACGGGGGATTGTAAAATACCTTTCTTTTGTTCTGTATGTTTTGCTTAAAAGCTGTTGGGACTGGAGTGATTTTAGCATGTGTGCAGCCTGTTAAGAGGAAGAACTCAGTCTTGGACCTTAGCATTTTATACACAGTAATGATGATAATCCCTGGTAGTTAAAAACACTTTATCTCAAAGCATTATCACTATCTCATGGTGGTGACTGAAATAAATATAAGACAAGACTAACGGGAACTCTTAGAGGAAATATTTTTTTACTACGACAGGAGATTGCTTGTCAGAGCTGGGCTTAAGTGCATTGAATTTCAGTGCATCTGTGTTGTCAGAATAGTTTACCGTTTGTATGCTGGTGTTATTTTAAATGTGCTGGCCTCCAAAATGTAGATGAGGCAAAAAATCCGGTAAAGCTTACCTGCATTTTGGCCTTTTTATGTGTCTGTTTAATTGTTCTGCCAACTGTAAAATTAAACAATGACAAAATGGACTGTGAATCTGTGTGTTGGCTGCTTTTCCTTCCAGTGTTATGAGAAGTTTTTGCTGAATGGGACAGAGATGAAGCAAAATAGCTTTCCACACAGTGTGTGGTCAGGCTTTAGCATCCAACGTAATAGAATAACTGTAATCGTATAAGCTCCATAAAACTTACAGTTAAAGAAATTGCTTTATGTGATTTTAAGGACTGTTATTGAATGGCCAGTGGTTTGTGGGCCTCTCATTGCAATGCTCCCATAAGTGAAATTTTTGAGTTGTCATAACTGTTACTACTTCCTTCTCATGAGGGAGAGTCAGCTCAGAGCTGCCTAAGCAGAAGTCCTGTCCCGTGGTTTGAGGTTTGCTAGGTTGTCTCAGACATAGGGAAAATCTGTTCAGCAGCTGTCCTGGTTTGGGTGAGAACAGAGCTGGTTCTGTTCAGTGATTTTACTTTTCAGCTCAGTTCTTCTAACTAATTGCACTGTCTGAAGTCAGCAGCCTGTTCTCACAGGCAGTGTCTGCTGCTGGCAGTGATCACACCCCATGGTTAGAGT